>MAVT02001517.1:0-12006 GCA_001702395.2 Diaporthe helianthi
TACTTTTATTACTTTTATTACTTTTATTACTTTTATTACTTTTATTACTTTTATTTAAAATATATAAAAAACATAAAAAAAATATATCAAAAATGTAAAGAATACAAAAAATATATAAAGAATATATTAAAAATGTAATAAAATAAAAAGAATATATACAAAATATATAAAAAATATAAAAAATATATAATTTAAATAAACCCTTGATTTCTTACACAGATACCAGTGCCCGCGTAGCGGGCACACGAGCAAAGCTCGTTAAGACTAACTTCCACTGAGTGAGCATTGAACAGAGGCAACACTTGATGCTATCTCGACAGCAGGAAACCAGTTATTTCCACACCATGACGAGCGATTTGCTGGGGGCCTGTGGTTGGTCTTGATGCAAAATTGGTATAGCACGCTGATTCTTGTTGCGCACGCGGGAGTCCTTCCAGATGTCTCATTTCAGCATTCTCCCAGCACTGCCCAGCCACATTATGGCTACTCCAACTTGATGCTCGAGTCATCTCACAATATGTGGTAAACTTGTCGATCATTTCATTCCAAATGACCTGGTCCATGTTGAACTGCCTGCCCATCTGTTGCTTCCTGACAGTCCTGTACACATTTCCGGAGGATTTCTGGCGGGAAAGATGGATTAGTCCTCTTGACCACCAATACTGCAAAAACGATTACAGCGCCGCCTTTGTCCCTGTCACGCATTCTGTAGATTTTCCGCAACCTCTGGAGCACTTGGGGAACTGCTAGCGTTGAGTCGAAGGCCACCCTTCAAGTGAAATGGTCCCACATAATCCATGGATGGGGTTCCATCCACGAATATAACGAAAACCAGCGGCAAATTTCTTGACCTGCCGGAAGAGTTGATATAGGTTTTCAGGGAGCTTATCGTCTCGCTAAGTAAAGAGAATACCAGCCAGAATGCACTCAGAGACGCATGGCCCCAGAAGCACGAGACAGTGTGTACCGGTGCTGTGTCAGAGCTGCTGCGACACCAAGCAATCCATGTTGGCAAGTAGAAAAGAGGGGCCAAGGATGCCTTCTTGGTGTTGAGCGCGAAGACAGCGGACTCACGTAAATATATTACAAAATAACAAAAACCAAAGTATAGCTAGCTCGAAGCCATTAACAGAGACATGTGTAAACTACTATAGAACTTTCAAGCGTGCGGGACGAGGTATACTCTACTATAATACTATATCTCTTAGTATTAATAAGTCTTTTAGAAATAGCTAGTAGCTTTAAACTAATAATACCCCTTAGCTAAAGCTTTTACTTTACCTAATAAGTAGATATATTTATCTTTATATAAAAGTATATACTTTATTATATTATTTAGTACTAGTTAATAGTTAAGAAATAAAAGTTTTATTATACTTCGTATTAGATTTACACCTACTAAATTACGTACTTTAGTAAACGTTTATAACTTATAGTAATATCCTTTAATTTAGCAATCTACATTAATCTATTTAGAATCTAGCGCTCTATCTAATGATATAGACATCACACCCCCTAACATTAGTTTCCTGTTCCCATGTTACCTACTTTGTCGTGTGTAGGCATCCCTGCCTGGGGGAACTAACGTGGATACCGCAGAATGTGCTCTAACTGGGGACGTTGAAAAAAACATTTGAACGTCCTATCGTAAAACAGAGCAATTTAGTCAGTGAAATTGCCTCAGGTACTTACACCAAACGCATCAGGTCATCCGGCTCTGGATTCTTCGCTTCCACCAGAGCACACTCTACTGAGAACACTAAGCCAAGGATTTCATATGGCGACGGCGGAAGACCCTTCCAAGGTTACTAGGAAGAACATGAACCTTAATATTCTACGGCATTCGCCCTTAAAGCCTTCGTCGCTTTAAGCAAAGTCATGGGAGTCACAACATCGTCATCCACCTACGGTACAATGGACCCCGGCGAGCTGTACCCTCAAGACTACGAAGATTGTACGGGGCCCATGGTGGAATATCTTCGAAAAGTCCACGTACCGGACCGAGTTTACGGCCGGCTCTCTGACCGCCGTTCGCGGCTCAAGCTGGCCGAGCACTGGCGGCTTCTACATCCTGAGCTGCGACGGAATGAGCTCGAGTTCCTCGGCCTCGACCGCTTCGAGCCGACGCCACGGTCCCAGGATCCCGCGGACGAGGATGTATTCTGCGCCAAGATGCGCAGGCTCGGGCCACGTTGGTACCGTGACCTGGAGGTAAAAGCCGTCGAGAGTTCCGTACTTGTGATTTATAGGCTAGGCTTCTATGCGTGGCAGCGTGTCCGAATTCTCTGTAAGCCTGCTCTAAGTACAGACAACTTCAGCTAAGTAGAGGCCACCCCAGCTCACAGACGACTCTCCACGGCAACCTCTTGGCCACCTGCCTCAAGCTCAGCCCTTGCCTGCTCATTTAACCTCTTCCACATAGCCTTCCTAAGCTCATGGCCACCCATAAACAACTGGAACCACCTCTTATCATACTTGGGCAGCCTCCTCCCTACGCCGTCAACAGGCTCCCCAGCAAGCTCCCTCATCTCCTCAAAGTACTCCTCAAAGTCGGGATAGATCGTGAGGAACTTGATCCCATCTCCCTTCTTCTCCACCCTCTCAGCCTCCCAGGCGCGCATCTCCTCCACGCCAGGCAGCGTTCCCCTTCCGGCCAGCAGGCGAGCAGCGTATACGGCCTGCCACTCAAAGATCTTGAAGGTCAGGCCGGCACCGACACCGCCGACAAACAGCAGGGTGGGGTCCTCGCGCCAGACGACGTGCTGGTACAGGCCGGGGACCCGGTTGTTGCGGGTGGGGACGTGGGGGAGGAAGGGCAGGCTCCAGCTGTAGCCCGTGCCAAATATGAGGTGGTCGACGTCGTGGATCGCGGTGCCATCGGTGAGGTGGACGGCGCGGGTATCGGCGTCGACGCGGGCTATCGAGGGCTGCTTTTTGATGCGGGGGTGGTTGAAGGCCTCGTCGCCAAAGTAAGGGTTGAAGTTGTGGCCTATCACGACTGCGTGGACGGGGTCCTTGGTGACCTTGCTCGAGCCAAGGTCGTGTGCGATATCTGCGGCTGACACGGAGGCGCCCACTGTTACAACTCGCTGTTCGTCCGTCTCGTCAGCTTCTTCGACCTTTTTTATACTTCAGACGGTCACCAGCCTCGTGGCCAAGCCACACACACACACTCTCTCTCTCTCTTTCTCTCACCTTGCCTCTGAAGTCATCGCGGCCCCTGTACATTTTACTGTGCAACACACTCCCAGGCCGCGACGACTCAAACTCGTCCAACCCTTCGATAGCAGGAACCCACGGCACATTAAAGTGCCCAGACGCCACTACCAGCGCATCAAACCTCTCGACCCACCACTCATCCGCGCCCTCGCCATCAGTCTCCCGCCTCAGCGTCACCTCCCACTCCCCGCCGGCCTTGACAGCCCTCTCGACAGCGGTGTTGTACGACACCAGGTCGGCGTAGCCATTGCGTCCCCACAGGCCCTCGATGTAGCGCCGCAGCACCGTCCAGTGGCGGAACGGCGTGTCAGCGCCGTGCCTGGCGACGGACCACTCGCTGCGCTCGGCGGGGATGTCCTCTGCGCCGCCGCCCGTGTAGCTCATGGCCACGTCGTCGACGTTGGTCTCGAGGTACGGGTAGATGGACGACTCGGCGAACCGAGGCTGGGCCGGCCTGGGCGTCCGGGCCGGGAGGTCCTCCGGGACAGACACGGGCGGGTCGCCTTCGCGGCGGGCCAGTGCCGAGAGGTTGGTCAGCGGCGGCGGCGGGGTTCTGTCTCCTATCCTGCGCGAGGTGTGAGCGATGACAATTCGTCGCGGGTGATATCTGGGGGAAGGGGGACCGGGTGCTCAAGTTGGGGGTTTCGAGCAATAGCAATAGGTAAGTGAGCTGCTTGGGCTTACCAGCAGCCCCCGGGGCCTTCACGGCGCTCAAAGACCTTAATCACGTCGAATGTCTTCTCCTGTGCCAGTGCGTCGACGGCGATGGCACCGGCGGGGCCCGCCCCGATCACTGCTACTCGCTTGACGGCCATCCCGGCGACGGATGACTGTTCAGAACGAATCACACCGTGTATAGTTTGTCCTGAGCCGAGGCAGGCGGGGCCAGCTGTCATACCATCAATCAATATAAGTCTGCTGTGATCCGGGCCGTGTGTAATACCTAACCGTCAGTCAGTAATCTGTACTTACTTAGTAGGCATGTAAACCTTCATGCTTCGGCCGACCGGATGGTGTCAAATCGCGCCATCTTCTTAAGCCGGGATTAGCCAGTCTGTCTGCCCTTGTAAAATGGAACAAACCTGTCGCTGACTGGATTGCTTACGTATGTACAGTAGTAGTAGGTAACTCAGACGCGAATTTTATTTATTTTGTTCTGGCGCGAGATTGCTTAAAAATTATTTCCAAGTTAATGTGCAAATCTGGCTCAAGTTATACGCACTCTCTCTCACCTGATGATAGCTTATTACTCGGGACACAGGTGCCTATTTTCGATTCACAGCTTGAGAATAAGGGAGAAGTCATGGCGTAGGCTCAAAACTGACAATCATCGTTGAAGGCATCATCAACCTTTCATCCTAGGAATCAATACCAATCATCCAAGCACCTGCTGTCATCAAAGCCCATCTCCGTCCTTCTGAGTCGTGATCTAGGCCATGTAATCCAAACGCCGGTCTATGCAGTATCGTCAAGCCCGCGCAACGCAACGCCATGCCATCCATCCAGCCAGCAAGCCAGTTCGGCTTTCCTAGCAGTTTGCCCGCAACCATGCATGTGATGCCCTAGGGTTCGTCTCAGAAAAAAAAAAAAAAAAAAAAAAAAAAAAAAAAAAAAAAGGACAAAAAAAGGACAAAACTCGGACACCATTTTCTCCGCAGGCGCAGCATCATGACGGGCCCCCATTCATCTTGACCATCTCATATTCGCCCGCACCATCCCGGCCCCTCCCCCGGCCCCTCCCCCTCGAGAATCCCTGCTCCTCATCGCCGTCTGCCGCCTGGCTGCCTCCCTCGCCACCAGCACTACCTGCCGCGCTCCCATTTGCAGTGTTGTTGTTGTTGTTGTTGTTATTATTATTGGTTGCCCCGGACGAGCCGCCACCGCCGCCAAAGAAGACGGGCCTCAGCTCCCTGTACTGGCACCCCCATACGCCAAGTGAGACGCCCAAGGCGCTGGAGACGGCCATGGAGACCCACCAGAAAACGTTGCGCGGCACCTGGCCCGTGTACAGAGACACGACGAGGAGGTGGATGAAGTGGGTGGTGAGGCCGAAGTCGAGGACGAGCTTGGAGCGGATCACGATCATGACCATGGCGACGGCCCTGTATTGGACGGACGGTCACACCACAAGTCAGCAAAGGACCAACAACCCATCTGCAGGACAACTCACATAAAAAGGCCCCCATCCAGTATCCACATGAGGGCGTTCAGCCAGCCCTGCGTCGTGTCCCCCCTGACAGCGGACCAGCCCAGCACCAGGTCGAGCGAGAAGCCGCGCCCGGACATAAGCGCCGTGAAGAGCATCAGCACGAGCGCGACGAGGTAGTAAAGGGCCTGCAGGGCGGCGATCTGGCCAAGTATGCGCAGCGGCGGCAGCTCCGTCAGGGCCCCGGGGCGCGGTGGTCTTCGTCTCCGCGCCATTTACTATTGTGAGGCGACTGTGCCCCCAGTGGCAAGTTTCCTTCCCTGCCTTTTTCTTTTCTTGGTTGTTGTTATTATTGTTGTTGTTGTCGGGAGAGGATTGTAGGATGGCGCATGGTTCAATTGCACTGATAGCTACGGCATATTTCGACGTGCAGACGAGACACAGACAGAGACAGTCGAGTCGCGGTGTATATCGTACGTAACGTGTTGGTAACTGTCGAGATGTGGAAGCTCCTGCTAAATACAGCATCCAATTTATGGTGATCAAGGAATAGAAAGGAAGCAAGTTAGGCGGCTGGATGAGCTGTGGTTTGATGACAATGTGTACTGTAGACCACGGTGTGGTGATCGCAATCACTTCCCCCAATGCAGCTGAGTGGGGTAGTCCCTTGCTGGCTTCCCGTCAAGGCCAGGTAGGGGAGGAAGTAGCGGAACCCTGGCTGCAGCACGGTGCACCACCCCCCCCCCCAGGGAGCAAGCTCCCGGCGCTGACGTACCTACCTAGGCCTGCATACCCTTGACAAGGCCTGACCGCCCAAATAATTCTGCCGCCGACAAGCTCTGAGTGAGTAAGTGCATCATCATCCATCAATCTCCAATCCGATTCCAAAGTCCGCCCACCCGATCCAGACACCCGAAAACAAGAGTCCAACAAGACCACATCCCCCCCCCTCACCACCGCCCCAACGCAAGCGCATGCCAACACAGTCCATATTATCCCTCTGCGAAGCAAAGAAGATGGGCCTCACAGACTTTTGGAAGTCCTCGACAGACAAGCGCGCCGACGAGGTCCGCAGCGGCGCCGTGGCCCCGACCCGGACGGAGCGCAAAAAGTGCTGGGAGAGTCGCGACTCCTACTTTGCCTGCCTGGACCGCAACAACATTCTTGACCCCGTCAAAGACGACAAGGCCGCCGCGAAGCAGTGCGGCGGCGAGTCGGCCGTCTTCGAGAGGGACTGCGCCACCGAGTGGGTAAGGAACAACAATAATTATGTCCCACCACCTCCCGCCCGTCCGTCCATCGAGAGGCGAGGAGAGAGGAGAGGAGAGAGGAGAGAAGAGGGGACTTTTTTGGACTGACTTGCTCTCTGGTGACGAAATAGGTGACATACTTCAAGAAGTGGCGCGTGGCAGAACACAACAAGAAGCAGAGGTTAGCCCAGCTGCAAGCCCAGGGCGCCCAGAACGTGCAAATACAGACCGGCCCCGCCGCGTCATGATCTAGCCTCACAGGCTTGACGCTCCAAGTCAATGGGTCACGGTCCTGGACAATCTACTTTTGTTACCGGATTAGTCAGAGGGCGAGTCGTTCCGATTCTAGAGGTTTCGGCCTGCGGGCACATACCACCACACTGTATAAAAGAAACAAGATCTGCAACATACGAATACTGTCATTTGGGAATGTGGAACAAGGCTAACAAGTTGCAATCTTGCACGAGACACTACGGCGGGCGTTCAGGGGTGGCAGGCAAAATATTCAAATACCAGGAAACCATCCAACTCCAATCAATACCTTTTTTCCTTTGCGTCAAGGGCAAATAAACAAGTCAACTCAAGTCAAGAAAACAACGCACAGGCTGCGACAAGACTTATAGACCACCGAATACGCCAGCCAGTCGCCGAGACAAAAGACGGTGCCAGCCAAGCATACTTATTCAATTAATCATACTAGACATACAGCAGAGCTCCAATTGTAGTTGTCATCCAATTTTAGTCTATGAGGTATCATTGAAGCTATATACAATGCCCCCAGCATGCAATAAGTCATCCAAAACCCCTTCCCTCCCTTCATTCAACCTGTCCCCATGGCCCTGGGGAGAGGCGGCGGTGAGGAACAGGGGATTAAGCCCATTCTGTATTTTGCTTTTCTCTTCCGGCGTGTTTTCATGAGAGTTGTGAAAGACAAGAAGAACAAGAAAAAAAAGGGGAGAAGAAAAAGCGGAAGAGGAGACAAGTCCTGATTGAGTCTTCGTTTTGAGATTTTTGGCTGTTGGTGTTGATGTTGAGCTTTGTTGTTTTATATCCATTCGTCGGGGGAGAGGGGTACCTGTCCACCTTCACTGCCCTCCTCAATTTCGCACCAATAAAATAAGCAAGAGAAAAGAAGAACGAGACGAAGAAAAAATCCTCCGAACTTTCTTTCTCACTCTCCCCTCTTCCTCTTCCCATCTAAACCTGTCTGTCACAAGAAACTCCGTTATAGAAACAGCAACCGCCGTCAAAAGACGACCAGGCCAATTCAACGCAGGAACAAAGGGAAAAGGTGTAAATGATCTGGATCGGTTCGACTCGGGTGGGCGTACCAGTCAGAGAGTCGAAGAGTAGAGCAAGAATTGAAGTGGTAGAAAGAAGATGCGAAATAAGCGGTCGGTCCAGAGTCAGGAGAGGAAAAGGGAAAGGGAAAAAAAGAGTATTGACAAGAAAGGTTTGGATTCGATGCTTTCGATGCTGTAGTGGTATCATATCGTTCTTTGCGCGAATAAACAAAAATCGGCACCCTCCCCGAGAATGGAGAGAAAGGGTCCTATTGCCTCGGATGTCTCTTCCTCATTATCAACCCCCTGCCTTGGCCGTTGCCACCTTCTCCATCCATGTTCTGGCCATGTGAGACCAGGACCTTGTTTTGTCCATCCCAGGGGCTTATCCCATCCTCTGGGTGGTTTGTTTACGCCGGCCCGTTCATGGCAGGCAGCGGGGGCAGGGCCTTATCCAAGCTCTCCCGGCTCATCTGCCCCTTGACGCCGCCCCTCTCCGAGTACTTTGATACTTGGCTGCCGCTTCTCGCCCGGCCCATCATCTCGTGCACACCGATCCCGCTGTCGGCGCTCTCCGGCTTGGTGAGTCGCTTCCCAAGGCCAAACGCGCTGCCGTTGCCTGCCATGCTACCGCTCGTCTTGGGCGGAGTTGGAGGCGCCCTAGACGGCTCACGTATGCTCGAAATCGCCGGGTTGCGCGATCCGGACGGAGTCACGGGTCGGCCTTCAGGACCAGCCATCCTACTACCTGATCTGTTTGCGCTGTGGTCATGCTCGCCGTTGGTAGAACCCTCGCTAGGCTCCTCCACAATAGGCAAGATTGCCTGGTTTGCTGCGTCATGGTTGTTTGACATCGGATTGTTGGTACCCGTCATTGACGGCGCAGTAGCGGCCGCTATGGAGGGAAAGATGCCGCCGCTGGCCGTGCCAGTTGTCTTGATGACCCGCTCTGGAACGCCCTGCTCGCTATGGCCGTGCTTCTCCGCCTTGGACGCAATGTGTTCGGCTCTCCGAATCGTCTCCTCCGCTTGGGGCGAGATGGCCCCAGAACCACGCCCCGGTGGCGGGGGAGGCTCATGGGTTGGCGCTGCTGGGATGTTGTTACTACTTGACTTGCGGCCTGCACTGTTCCAGCTTGGCACACGCTGTTTCGACCTCTCGGCGGCTGCCACGGCCTCGGCATTCTGTTTCTCCTCGGCCTCTCGTTGTGCCTCCTCAGAAGACATGGTGATGCCGGTCATGAAGTTGAGGAATCGATCGCCATACTGCTCTGGTGGCAAGGCTGAAATCTGCGTACGGTCGCTCGAGAGTCCTTTCCAGAAGTGTTCGATCTTTTTGATAACGCCGTACTAGACTCAAGTTAGCACCGCTGGGTCCTCCCAGAGAGGAGTTAGCCTTGTTCCTCTCAACTTACATGTGTCAGGCAATCAATCACTCCTAGGTAGTAGATCTCTTCACCCGGCGTGTTGTCTTCGTGGGTGGCCCGCATGCCGCCGTCATCCGAGTAAAAGAGTGAGTCAGACTTGGCATTGGCGACGGAGTCTTCCAGCACGTCAGGCATGCCCGACATGCTCTGCCCCATGGGCACCGGCCGTTCAGACTTGATCAGCTGCCGCATCTGGGCGGCACGGCGCTGGTTCTCGAGCTTAGACGGCGTGCGCATGAGCACCTGGTTGGGGTCCTCAGAGCCCTGGGCACCGCCGGGGCTGAAGACCTGGAGGTTTTGCGCCCGCAGGTTCTCCTCGTTCCCCTTGCGACTGTCGTGGACGCCGATCAAGAGGGAATAATCCATTATGTGCAGCTTTTGCATCAGCTTGACATCCTTCTGCAGCTGCTCCATGAAGAGCCGCTTCTTCTGGATGCCGAGCTCCAGGTGCCTCTGCCGCCTCATCCAGTTCAGGTCCTTGAGCGTCGCGCGGGGATTCTTCTCCAGGTCCTCCTCCCTGTAGTCCCTGCCAATAGTAGATCCTTTCAGGTCGAAAGTGGTGTGAATGTCCCGGTGGGGCGGGAACAGGTTGTTCATGACGACGAAGTGAATCTTCCTGCCCCAAGGCGTCTTGACCCGATGCAGGCCGTAGAACTGGGAGAGCAACGTGTTCGGATTTTCGGTCACATGCTGGTAGTATTCCTTCAAAATCCTACGAAGAAACTTGTGCTCGCCATGGTGAATCGTCTTGATGATGAACCTGTAGTCCCTGGAGAAGTAGAAGAAGCTGCCACTCTTGCCGGGTGACCCAAGCTCCGAGAGAATGTATTTTCCTGTCAGGGACATGAGGTAGTCGGCCGGGTCCAAGTGGAACAGCTGGCGCAGGTGTCGGAAGACCCAAGGTGCATAATCCTTAAACTTGAAGTCGTACTTTGCGGAGGGCACAAGCTCATTTCCGGTGCTGCAATCGCAGAACTGTCAGCGGCCTGGGGATATAGATGTGAGTATGTAACTGTGGGCGCCCGCAAGACTTACATATCGAATGTTGTTTTGGACTTAGCCTCAAAATCCGCGTCTGTCAACGGGCGATCCAGCTTGGCATTCGTGCGGGAAACGGCAACCCGGATGCCCGTCAGCATGTTGTAGGCCGTTACCCAGTTGGCATGCTTCTCGTCGACCTTGGTGCCGACCAGGACGCGGTCGTCATCCTCCTCCTCCTTCTTCTTCTTCTTGCTGGCCCTCTTCTGCCTATATGCCTCTGCCCAGCGCATCGCGTCCTCGTCGGGGAAGGCCTCGTCGCGGGGGAAGTCGCTGTGCAGTGAACGGGTGTTGCGCCTGACGAGGTTGATGGAGGCTCTCCTGACACCACTGGGGGCGGCGTTGGTAGGCGAGAAGCGACCGCTGGTGACTGCAGTGTCTTGGCCGTCACGCGACCCGCGGGGCTGGCCGGGCCTTGGTACCTCTAGAGTGTGACGGTGTTTCAGCCCTGGGTTTGCTGGGTGGAGATTGGGCGTGGATGAGTTGAGACTTGTGTGACCCGACATCTGGGCAGGAGAAGAGAACCTCTGGGGGGCTAGAGGGTTGGGATCCAGGCTGGACCTCTGGTTCGACGGGCTCGGGGATCGGACACGAGAGCCCATGTCGCCGTTGGGGCCGTTAAAGGTGCCGCCGGCGCCATTTGCCTCCCCTCTTTGGCCTTGTTGCGTCGTCATGCCCGCCGGTGAGTGCTGGGCAGAGGTGGTGGTTGCGGAGGCCATTGATGTCCTTATCGAAGGGGGCTCGGCATAGCTGTGAGATGAGGTGCGGTCGGCCGAGCCGTTGGGCACCTGTGGTCGCGGGGGGGCGGCTCGGTCTGGCGGAGAGAAGGTGATGGGGCCACCATTGGACATGGGCTTCTGGGGCACGTCGGCGTGGGCGAAGCCATTTTTTGACCTCCAGTCGTAATCCTCCCCGTCATTGGCTCCATTGTGGCCATTGGTTGTGCTCATAGTCGAGGTCCGGGTGTCGTTGCCGTTCATATGGGTGGCGTCCGACGACTCGGAGAGGCGCGTTGAGTGGGAGGAGCTGCCGTCAAAACTATCATTTGAGACGTGCGAAGAGTTGGCCGAGTGCGGGACGTGTCCATTGACCTTGATGTCGATATTGGAGATGCTCTCGTTGTAGTGGCTGGGGCCGTTCAGGTGGACGACACCGGCGTGCTGGAAGTGGATTGGCGAGTTGTGGTCATTGAGGAACGATGGCATCTCGGAAGGAAATAGAACAGAATACTAAATGAGCGATGATGGTCGGGAAAGCCGAAGGGGGTTGGGATGGGGAAGGCTGGGGAGCAAAGGATAGTAGTCGATAGTCGAGGATCAGGCCAAAGGGTTGGGAGTCGGGGTCTGAAGCTGGTCCTGGCCCTGCCTTGGTCGATAACCCAAATAAGGGGAGATGGTCCTGAGACTCTGTGCTCGCCCTACCCGAGGAGTCGATGAACGGGAGTGGTGACGTCCTCAAGCAAGGCAAGGCGTGACGTTGATGTGCGTAGTGCGTGGTTGTGGTGGTGGTTGCAGTTGTGTCAACAGTAGTGTGATGGTGTTGGGGAGCGAGTCGAGGAAGGATTTAGGGGATAACGAGACGGGCGAATCGCGTCGGCATTGCTTTACTGGCAGTAGTAATCAATGGGGGGGCCGGGGGGGGGCC
>MAVT02001518.1:0-12005 GCA_001702395.2 Diaporthe helianthi
TACTAACTCTCCTTAGAATAATAAATAATTATTATAACTATAACCCTTTACTAAGCTACTATAATATAACTCTATTCTTAAAAAGAAAACCCTTAATACTATAGTAGATATCTCTAAATAGTAGGTAATAAGATAGCTAACCCTAAGGAATAGTAAGAATAAGAAGCCTAGGCGCTCTTATATTAAAGCTTCCTATGAGATACTCTCTTAATAGAAAATATAACTATATATAACCTTTATATAATTTATATAATCCAAAACTTAATTATAGTAAACCTAATCTTATAATAATACCTAATAATTATATAATAAGGTAAAATAGTACTAATTGTTATCCTATATAGTTTTATTTAATATATAAACTAAAAGGCTAACCCTATATTTTAAGCAAATATAACTTTATTATTTAGGGTAAACTAAATATAAGCTATACTAAAGATACTAAGAAGAGAACTTAGAATAGAGCCTTTAGGAATTAAGGTTATATTCCTTAACTAAACGCCTATTAATATAAGAAGTATAGGGTTCTATATATTAGTATTCTACAAGGTAGAACCTAAATAGATAGTATAGCTTACTTATATTGGAATAACTAATAATAGGTACTCAAGAGGAGTATAGCTTATAAACTAGCTAATAGTTACTAATACTACTTTAAGAATATTAGAGTGCTAAATTTTAGAAATTAAAACTATAATAATAAAGGTAAAGCTAAGATAATTAAATATAATAGAGTAATAATTAATAGAATAGGTAAGGGTACTTAAAAGAGAGATACCTAAATAAGTTACTAACTAAGCTATAAGAAGAAGTTAGTAACTAAATAATAGAAGAAATTAGAATAATACTTACTATAACGCTAAAACATAGATACTAAATACTTATAATACTCTAAACTACTCTAATAACTAATAATCTAGGAATAAGAATTAATTAAAGAGAAGTAATCTATCTACTTTAATTAGGAGGAGGTAAATAGTAAAAGATTCTATACTAAGTAGCTTAGAATAAAGGTAATAGGATATATTAAAACTAACCCTCCCCTTTATAGTAATGATAGAAGATATATATAAAGTAATAAGATAAATAAGATAAGGTACTAAGAGATAACTATTATACCTAAGAAGGTATAAGTAAGTAAGGTAAATAGTAGTAATAACTATAAATAGTTACTAGCTAGTACTATACTATTTTATATATAGCTTAAAAGGGGGTAATATCTATATAAATCTACTTAATAAATATATCTATACTTAAAGAGCCTTTATATAAGAGTAAATCCTATATAAGGTAAATAAAAAAACTTATATATACCTCCTTATACTACTTAATACTATATCCTTTTAAATAGTCCTAGCTATATAAGTAATATAGTAAATTATTAATCCCCCTAAGAATAAAGGACTATATATATTATAACTAGTTTAACTAAACCTACTATTAATAGTATTATTAAGTATACTAACTTAAGTAAACCCTAATAACTAGGGTAAAGTTAAGTAAGCTATTACTAAATAGGGAATATTAGAACTCCTATAACCTATATTAAACCTAATAGTAAATATATAAGGCTACTTAATACTTAAGGAATATATAATAGTAAAAGATACCTTCCTTTTATTTATTATAGTAAAAAGGTTTATCTATAACTCTAAATAATATATAAAGGATAAAAGCTTCTAAGAAGAATATAAGTTAGGTAAGATAGATAACTAGTTAATTTTTTAAATAATAGGAAACCTTAATCTATAGTTTATAAAGAAAAGGAATAATAGAATAATAAATATTTTATTTAAAGATCAATACTTATAAACTAATTAAATAACCTAAGAGATATCTAATCTATAGCTATATAATTAATTAATCTAATTTAAGGAGTTAATATAATTTATAATCTATATAGAAGTATCTATAAATAGT
The DNA here is from genome assembly GCA_001702395.2 of Diaporthe helianthi. Classification (NCBI taxonomy): domain Eukaryota; kingdom Fungi; phylum Ascomycota; class Sordariomycetes; order Diaporthales; family Diaporthaceae; genus Diaporthe; species Diaporthe helianthi. Next base: position 1,921 of record MAVT02001518.1, read on the forward strand.
AATATAATAAACTACTAAGTACCTAGCTATAAAGAGTTTAACCTTTACTAGGACTACTTAGTTAATAAAGTAAATTTAGTAAGAATTATACTAAGTTATTTTTCTAAAGAGGAGAAAGTAATATATAAAATAGCTAAAAAAGTAGCCTAGCTATTAATCTATATAGCTACTATAGTATAATCCTAAAAAGGATAAATTATAAACCTAGTAGTTTAAGCTTACTCCTTAAAGTAGATCTACTAATAAGTTACCTAAATAGAGATAATAACTCTTTAATAAATATACTTAGAATATAGAAACTAGGAATAATGTAATAAGTTTATTTAACCTATAATTATAGTAAATATAATTTAAATAGTAAAGAGTAAACTTACTACTAATATACTAAACTTAATATACTACTAAATTTAAAATAATAGTACTATAATAATTAACCTAAGAGATAATAATAAAGTAGTAATTTAGAAGAGAGAGCTAAATATAAGAGCTATAAAACTAGAGGTACTAAGGAGGGAATATAACTAGCTATTTAATAATAAAGACCTAAAGAGTAAAAATATAAATATAAAACCTAGATATAATAAGATATATAAGGAGTATGAGAAACTTAGAGATAAACTAGTAAAAGATAAATTACTAACTATATAATATAATAGAAAGGATATATTATTACTTATTTAATAAATAATAGCTTAAAGATAAGCTTAAGTTAAAAGTATAAATAAAAGCTAAATCTTTAATATAAGAGTAAATATATTAGTCTTACTAACTATCTAACCTATAATTTAAGAGAAAGAATTAAGCTAAACTTTAAGTATAATATTAAAACTTATACTAGTTTTAAGTAATAATAATAAACTAACTATACTTTATACTTAGGGAGATAATAAGATAAATAATACTAAGATAGGAGAATATATAAACTTACTAGTAGTTATATTAATAGTTATATAAAGAGGAAGTAGTAAAGTAGAGAGGATAGCCTTAATAACCATATATAACTAGTAAACCTAGGATAAACTCTTAACCTCTATAAATATAGAAATATTTAGATAATATATAAGAAGAGATATAGATACCCCCTTTAATAAGGTAGTATCCTTAGAAGATAAAAGTTTAAGATTATCTTTATAAGGACTACTACTAAGATAAGTTCTAGAACTATTTTTAAGTTTATTAAGTAGAATAATAAGAGGGCTAATAAGAAAGATAGAGAATCTTAGAAGTAGAGCTAGATTAATATGTAACTATTAATCTTTAGTAATATTATTAAAGATAGATATAGTATATACTAAACTAGCTAAAAACTACCTACTACTTCTTAAAGATAATATAAATAAAAGGTAAGGAGGAACTATAAAGTAGGGGTATAAGGAGAATAGTAACTATTAAATAAACTTAATATTCTAGAAGTAATAACTTTCTTCTAAAAGTTAATAAAAGAGATTTAGGAAAAGGAATTAAGTATATAAGGAGATTAAAAAAGGGAAATAGAGAGATAATAAAGAAAGTAATCTTTAATAACTAAAGGTCTAGAAACTAGCTATCCTATCCTAGATTTATAATAGTTTAAAAGGATTAAAATTAAAATAAAGAAGACCTTATAGTCTTAATTATATTAAACTAAGGTATTATAAAGGTAGCCTAAGGTCCCTTCCTAAAAGAGGGAGTCCTCTTCCTAAAAGAGGGATACCTAATTTAGACTAGTATAATTTTAGAACTTAAGTAATATAACTATATCTAGGAACTAGATTTTCCCCTCCTAGAACTAGTTATTTCTTAGTATTATCCTGTAAGATTATTCCCTATGGGAGCTTTAACGGAAGATCGTCCTGGATGCGCCATTCTATAGAAGGTTTCCCCGTTGGTTGCCACCCTGGCATTGATTAATTTAATACTAGCTCGCAGGCCTATTGCAATTTGGTATAGACTGGTCATCTCGTCCAAATTGACTTTTCCAAATATACCTAGTAAGATAAAGATCCAAGCCTTAGATTGGTTTGAGGCCATATAATTATCCAAGAAGCATTAACCGCCATCCTCTGCTCTTGTTCAAATGGCAACCATTCTATCTTGAGTTGCTCCAGCAACCAATGTTGGCCTACAGAGTACCCACCTAGCAATGTGTCCTTTCAATTTAGCTCAAGAAAAGCGAATGTGTTCCCCACGGGCTGTGATTCGTCTCTATACCCGCCCGTCCCTTCCACGGCGCTCTCTCTGTCTTGCTCAGGCATGCTCTTTCTTGCCCACTGCCGGTGGGACTAACATCCTCAAGACGCCACGAATGCGCGAGCACCCCCGCGATGTGCATCCCGCAGTGCTGCGTCAGGGCCCGTCTTCCGTGAGGTGCTCCGACTCGGACTCGGGCTCCGGTCTCAACTGCGTCTCTGAGTGAGCTATTGATGGCGGCGTTGATGAGGCACGTGGCGGGAGATAAATTCTCTCGGGGGCGGGACGTGGTCCCTTGATCACAAAGGAGAGCCTCGGAAGGCTTTCGGATCTGCGGGCTCCCCTCTTGTTCTGTTCGCTACCGCCCCTTCCCGTCTCTTGTGCTGACAATGAGACTCGTCTCTCTGTGCTGGAGCCAAGTGGCCGAGGTTGCTCGTCGCTTTCCCCTTGATGCGGACGCTGCTCGAGGAGGCGCTCGCAGTCGGGGTTTACTTCCAGAGTGTATTGCTCACGAGGAGCTGACCTGGCAATAGATTCAGTGTCTGTAGAATCATCGACTATCTCTTCGATCTGAGGCAGTATCGACTTGCGTCGTGCGAGGTCGACCGGGGATGCATAGATGATATTCACATCCCTCGCGACAAGTCCTCGATGAAATCTAGCACAGGAACGGCTGTGAAGAGATTCACAGTCTTGCTCATCTGGTGGCTTTGTGTCTTTTCTCTGAGCGTTGCGGCGTTTCAGTCCGGTAATTTGTCGGGCTGGCGGTTGGGAAACCATCTCAGTTGGTTCGGGCCCCCGAGTGCTGCCATAAACATCATGTGGAGAAAGCCGGTGATGCATTAGGCCTTCGGTAGGAGGCAGATATCCCATATTTTCATCAATTATGTGGGGGTTTCTCAGGAGTAGCTGTATTTCCCGCGTCGTCAGCGGAGAATACTGGACTCTCGCATTCACCTTGTGTCTGCGAGAGGTCAGGTCGACACCGAAAGGCCAGTTCGATATCTTCGTCGTGATCTTTTGATTCTGCAAATGGATTGATGATGCACCATCCAACACTGCTTTGCATTGATGCTTGCGAGAGAATCTCCCTTTAAGAATGGCCTTCCACAGCTTTTCTCTGTCCTGGGGAACATGTGGCTGTGGCTGGATCACAGTGCTGATATTACCGGGTTGAGCTCTGCTATGCACTTTTTGAGCCTCTCTTTGCTTCTCAACGTAGCTCAGTCGACAATAGCTTTGGGACCCTCCTGTCGATGGAAACGTAGGTGATGTCGCTTCAGGGGCCAAGTCGATGGTATCACAATGGTGTTGTGAGTGTAGAGGTGGTCCATACAGGTCCGCCCCAGCCCGTTGCTGGGGCTCAAATCTCCCCTGTGAACTCGAAGAATCATTTTGTGCATCCTTACTGCAGCACAGCAATACCGATTCTCTGAATTGCCGCTGAGTGACTCGGTTGCAGTTTTCAATGTTTGCAGTTTGTATATTGGCGTGGGCCTCATGCGGTTTGGCGGGCCGACCTCCTCGTAGATGTCCGCGCTGCTGGGTCAGCGGACGTTCAGAAAGCTTGGATAATCCTTCAATGCTTTCCTTCAGAACATTGGGTGGTGAATTAATCGAGCCTCGCTCCATCCTGTCTCGAATCTGAAGTGCTGTTGATTCTGGCGACGATGGGATGGCAAAGTCGGAGTGGTAAAATTCCAAGGCAAATATTTTGACCTAGGTAGGCAATAATATATGGCTTGGCTTGTCCTGAATTCCTGACAGCAAGCCAGAATATGGGTGTATTACAAGAATAAAGCCTCTTACGAGTCTCAGACTGAATTGTATAAAAGGACACTGATGAGGTGAAGTTTGTTTGATTCTACAGTCCAGTCAATTTTTTAAAAAATTTAACAGTCGAGAGTCTCTTGGATGTTGGCAGTTCAGTGTTATATAATGCGCTGTGCGATTTCGAGCAATATGATGAAGTCTGACCCAACTAAATACCTAGGTAGAGCCCTTGTAAGATTATAAACCAGAAATTAAGAGAAATAGCTAACGCTATGCCAACCTAGTTGAATAGTTCATTACTAGGACTCTATTAAAGTCATAAATACCTAGGTAGCCTTAATAAAAAATTGTTATAAATAGCCTTTTATGTAAAGGTCCAAATGTGTAGTTTGACTAACTAGAAGAGCTCGTGATGTAAATCATTCCACTTCTATACCGGTAGCCTCCCCTGCGTCGTGGGGTCTTGACAGGCACTGAGGTCTACATGAATTTTTCCATCGAGCTGATCTAACGCCCTGGCAAACAATGACCAGAATATCTTCAATTCAAGGTCGATCTTCGCTGCCGCAGGGAGCGAAGCTAAGAGTTAGCTCTTGTCTATAAGGTAGGTAAATTGTATTGCAGCCCTTGAGTGGGTGGCATTATCATGGCGGACACTATCACTTCACCCAATTTCCCTTCGTAAAGAGGTAGAACCAGGACGCCAGTATAAAAAGTAAGTCATTGAACAAAACTGAAGTCGGTTAGAGACCAGTTCGGCCCGGCACTTACACACAAGACGTCGGTCTGCCGAAGGGGGCGCAGGGCAGGGGGCCCTGGTCCGATGCTGTGGCACCTGGGACTGCCCCACCCCCACTGTTGCAGATCGCGTTCTCAAAGTCGCGACAAGCCCTCGACCAACTAGGTCGATTTACCAGACCACCTTTCCACCAGCCTCGACTTTCCTTCTTCGTGTCCCGTGTGTCCCGTGTGTCCACTGTCCCATAAAGTTATCATAATGGATATAGACGATATCCTACGTGAGGTCGACCCCTTAATTGAGGCCATCCCTTGCGAGACTCGAGATCTTCAGGTCTTGACGCGCGCGTGGGTGGCCGAGCGATGCGCCCCAGAGCTTCTAGAGTGCGCAACTCCTCAAATGCACCGATACCGATGGCTTCAGGCTGTTTCCTTCAGAACCTTCTCTGACTTGTTCGATCGCACAGATGGCCCGCAGACGGGATCTTCGAGCGGACGAACGAACGCATCAAGGCACAAATCGAGAAGGTTGAGGAGATGACTGGCGACATGGACCCCAAGACCAATTTCGCGCTCATCGTTATACAGACCGAGCTGGAACGGTATAAATACATTGTGCGTAGCTTCCTGCGTTCTAGGATAGCAAAGGTGAGCGCCCACTGGCCTCCTGCTCTACGAGAGCCCGCGACAGCTCCACAGGCTGATGTTGCTTTCCCTGACGCGATCGCAGATCGACAAGCACACGCTGCACTACCTCTCGACGCCTACCATGCGCGCGCGCCTCTCAGAAACAGAACTGGCCTATGCAACCCGCCACCAGGCCATGCTGCACAACCACTACCTCTCCTCGTTCTTGTCGTCCTTTCCTCCGAACCTGCAGAACCTGAACGACACAGCGGGCAACATCAGCATGATCGACACCCCGGACCTCGACACGGCTGTCTTTATCCGCCTGCTGAGAGATTGCTTGGTACAAGGCCGAGGAATTGACGAGGATGGCAGCATGAGTGGGAAGAATGGGGACATCCTGATCCTGCGATGGTCAGACGCGAAGACCTTGGTAGATGCTGGAGACGCTGAGCTGGTTTGAAGCCCACATCGACTTGGCCAACGACGTTCCGCTGCGAGTGCACCAGTCTGACCTGGAAATAAGCCACTCCTCGGCATGGACCTCGGAAGAGTTGGTCACCCCATGTTTGTGCCTCGTTCCAGCCCATCGTCAACTCTCTGGGCCGCCAAAGAGCTTACAAATGGAGAAGGACGATAAAGACCGGAGTTAGTGGCTCCGGACAACCGGGCAACACGCTTTGACGCACTGCCAAAGAGAAGACATCTCCCAGGCGCCATGCTTCATTTGGCCGTGCAGGCGGGATAACCAGGCGGGATAACCAGGCAGGCTCGCTACGCGGGCATCCCACCGACGGCCTCAGCGAGGGCACACTCGGAGTTACGGCCAAAACCCCGTGAGCTAGGCTTCAAACCGCCAACGCGGGAAGATTCCTGCAAACGTTGATTTCTAATGCCTAGTATATCCCGAAACTTACATGGCGGAGCGCATCAACTATAAGTAGTTGATGCAATTCGTTTGGTCGCTGACGTTTGGGTATGATTCCAGATCGGATAATTCACTCACAAGCAATCCGCAACCAACCATTACCAGAACCAAAATGACTGTCGATTCCAACAAGCATATCGTGCTCGTGACGGGTGCCAACCAGGGTATTGGGTTCGAGATTTCCAAGAAGCTGAATGTCGAGCATAAGGATTACCATGTGATCATGGCAGGACGGAGGAAGCAAGCCGTTGAGGAAGCGGCAGAGAAGCTCAATTCGCAGGGATTCTCGGTGGAGCCCCTCGTGCTAGATGTGTCGTCCGACGACTCCATCGCGGCGGCGGCGAAGGTCGTCGAGGAGAAGCACGGCCACCTGGACGTGCTCATCAACAATGCAGCCATCTCCAACATCTCACACTCTGCCGACGGGAAGCCGCTCTCAACACGCGAGCAGTTTCTGCACATCCTAGACACCAACGTCGCGGCTGTCCAAGCAGTGACCGACGCTTTTATACCACTGCTGGAGAAGTCGACAAATACTAAGCGCATTGTCTTCATCAGCTCGTCACTGGGTAGTGTGTCACTGCTGGCCGAGCCAAAACTCGGGTCGACCTCGCGCCAGTTGCACGCCACACACTACACCACGTCCAAGGCGGCACTCAACCAGCTGGCACTGCATTACGTGGTGCGGTATGAGGACAATAAGGACTGGAAGCTCAACATCTGTTGCCCAGGTTACTGTAAGCAGGCTGTAGAATGCGATCTTTACCCCTTCAAGGACAGACATGCCCCGTTTCCAGCCTATGAAACAAAGACTTTCACGGGCTGCAGGTTGTGAGACAGGCTATGGCCACCTTGCGGCCCGGTCCTCACCAGCTCCCTATAAAGCTACTTCTTCGGTTCTTTGATGGCTAAATCCTAATGTTGTAGGCGCAACAAACCTCAACGGCTATGGGGGCATCAACTCTGCCGAGAGCGGTGCCATCAATGCTTGCCGGTTGGCCACGCTGGGTCCTGATGGGGAGTCAGGAACATTCACTGAAAAGGAAGGAACTTTGCCTTGGTAACTACTAAGTAGCATGATGATGCGGTATGTGATGGTGGTGGGTGGCTGGAAAGTATATAGTGAATCACCTTCTCCAGTTATGTGCAAGCCAGAAAGCCGGGATGCGCTGCGGTAGAAGGGGGTCTGGAGGTAGCAGTCGGGCACGTGCATGAATGTGGCCGCGCCGCAATTTAGAGTAACCAACCGCCTCAAAGACCGCCGGGCCTATAATTGGGGCGAACAACTGCCGTCAACTCGTCTACATGGGACGGTCCAGGCTGGCTCGTATTTCTTCGTCTGAACTTGACCTTAGAGGGAAAGAAAGAAGATGAAAATAAAGAGGCCAACTAGGCATAGCATGCCCAGACAATCAGACCAGCCAGCACCACATCACAGGCTGCCTGGCAGAAAGAACTGTTTGGCTAGATTCTACAGTATGTAGAACTGACGTAGTGCGTAGTCCGAGGAAACACTGGGTCTGACAATATTTGGGGCACAAAGGTACTTACGACATCTGGAGCGGGAGCGGCAGTGCTAAAGCCAGCACCCACTTACCCCGGCCCTAACATTGAAGCAAGCGATCATCCGCCCCTATAAAAGCTAATTCAAAGGGGCAGCGCTGAGCGGGGAAGATCCTGTCATCATCCTAGTCGTTCCATCCTTGGCCTAATTAGACCGCAAGAGAAGACCAGGATGCCCGCATTGTAATGGGTATCGTAGCAATCGATTGGTTTCTGTCTGTCTATGTGTCGTCTAGCTAAGTTTGTTCTAAGGCCGGGGGCCAAGGAGTTTATTCTTATGGGGCCTAGCCCGTATGCTTCTGCTATTTCTTAACAATCTTCCCCCTATAAAAAAAACTACGCCCTTATAAGCCCTTCGTTAAGCTTGAATACTATTTCTCCTATTAAAAGAGTTTAAGGAGAAGGTAGTATAATAATAATCTATAATATACAATAGCTTATTAAGTTTTTAATAAAAACGCAGTTGCGTTAAAATACATTAATAAAGCGTTGCGCATAATTGCTTAGTTGTGCTAGTGTTTTTTATTTGTAGAATTCTAGCCTAAGGCCTATGTAATTAACAAAATATTTTTTTTATCCTAGTAGGCGTTTTTTTTAATTTTAATATTTATTTTTTATAATTTTTAACTTATATAAGGCTAATTAAAAGTATATTTTGCTTAAATAAATTTATAAAGTATAGCTTAAAGTAATTAATAGAAATAATATTATATTTAAGCTTTTATAAAGCAAGAAAATTAAGCCTATAAGTAAAGCAGCTAATACGTTTTTTTATTTTAAATAAGCTAGTATACTATAGTTTATATTTGTATTTAATATTTTATAAAATAGTATATCTTTTATGTAATTAAAAAAGAACTTTTTAGCTAGCGTTAAGAAATTAAAGTAAATGCTTTTTATTAAAATAGACTTTTATAGTTATTATAGCTAAAACAAGTGCGTTATAAACGCGGATTTAGCTTTACAATAAATCTAAAAGTTATTAAAAAAGTTAATAAGCAATAACGTTAAAAACATTGTTTAATATAAATCCTTTTATAATTTTGTTTAGTAAGCTTCTAGAAGCTTAAAATCTACTATTGCAATACTTAAATTAAATACAAGTAAGTATTTTTATTTATTTTCTAAAATTATCTAATTTATAAATAAAGTATTATAGTGCTAATTTAATTATTTAAATTATTCTTTTAAACTAATTATCTATTTAAGAATAATATATAGTTATATAAAAAAGCTTTATTTTGTAGATTTTCTAAATAGAAGCTTAAACTTTTAAAAGGAATTTTAAATTTTTATTTAAAAGAATAACTTTTAAATATCCTTAGTTGCTTTAAAGTAGATTTCGCAATAGAGCTAGAGCTTAGTTTAAGGATTTCTAGGTTATTTTTCCAAATATTAAAAGAATTTTTTTTAAAAACTTACAAACTATAAAAAAAATGTAGTTAAATTTTTCTAGTTTTAAGATTAATAGGCCTAAAATAAAGTTTATTATAATCCAATAGTATAAATATAGCGGGCTAAACATTAGTTATAAGCTACTATATATTCTATAGTAATAAATATTAAAAACTTAATAGTTTAAGCACTAATAAGTAAATTTATAAAGCTTTGTATATAGTTAGCTAATATAGTATAAATAAAGAAATTCCGTTAGTTAAGCGTATCTATAGTACTTGCTTGCGTATACTAGTTCTAGAATCTCGAGAATATAGAACTAGGGAATATATAATTATAAAGTTCTATATTTTAACAAAGTTTTCTAAATTAGGCTAAAATAAATCTTAAACAAAAAAATAAACTTGTTTTCGCTAAAAGCCTTATTTTTACAAATTATATTAAGAATTTACAACTAGCGGAGATTATTTTAGTAACTATTTTAAAAATATTAACAAAAGTCTAGTAATATTTTAATATAAACTTTGCTATAGCAAAGCGTTTTTTTAGGCATAGTATATTCTTTAGCAATAAATAACCAATATTTTTTATAGTTATTAAATAAAATTTTAAAACCACTAAGTGTGTTAACAAGGGTTATATTTAATAAAGGTAGTTAAAACAAAGCGTTAAGAATAATATTTTATTAACTAAGCTTGTAAAGAAAATTAATATTAAATTTACTTATAAATTTAAAAGTATAAATAAGTTTTTTGTTATTAACAAAAGTAGTTATAAAGTTAATAATATTTAATTATTTAAAAAGTTTTAGGATAATAAAATAATTTATATAAAGAGTTGCCTAATATTATATTAATTTTATTTATTAGCTATATTTTTTTAAAACCTAAAT
>MAVT02001519.1:0-11983 GCA_001702395.2 Diaporthe helianthi
AGTTAGGGATTAAACATTTATATAGTTATATAGTAAAATGTATAAAAATTTATTATAACTCTACCTTTTATCCTACTTTAATTTCCCTACTATAGTAACCTTTTTTAAATAATATAAAGTTTCTCCTAGTAAAGATTAGCGTATATCTAGCTACTTATACTAGTTTTTTCTTAGTAGATACTCTAAGCTTTATTTGCTAGTATAGCGGGCCTACTAGCTTTGTTCTACTAAAAAACTAGCCTTATAGTAGACCCTTATAAGTGACTTCTCGCTTCTACGAGTAGTAGGCTTAGCAAGGCTTAGCTAAAAGTCACTTTTAAAAGTCATCGGATCTGCTGACGTCTCTTCGGGATTACACCCTAAGGGCGTGCAGACGGGACTAGCTAAGCGTGCTAGGTGGTACTGGTGATGGGGATGGATGGAGTGCCTTGGCGTAGGCGAGGGGTGCTGTCGCCTTCCAGTTCGGGCCTAGGCTGGCTTAACGAGCTGCCGATATTTATCACAGATATTGCATGGGCCATCTGTCGATGGCAGCAGCATTAGATCAGAAGATTAAAGTGGTGAGCAAGATCCGGATGAATTTGGGAGGAGAAGATGATGAAGAAAAGAAAACCAAAAAGAAAACACAGACGTTGTTAAGAATATTCTCCAATAAACCAGTGGTTACGGCATATCTGCATCGTGATCAGCAGAGGGCCAGGCACCGCTCAGAACAAGCTTCCTGCGGGAGAGTCAGACTGTCAAGCACCTTAATTTTGGGTTTAGGGAGCCCAGCAGCTACCATCCCGTTCTAGTGTACCTACTGTGGTACATAAGGCAAGAGTGGGTATTAAGCTCAGTGCTGGGATGTCCATCCCGCCACTCCATGCTACCCAGATATCTGCGAGCAGGGCCGTCGCACAGGAACTCCAAAAAGGGGGCGTGATTGTGTCATGATCAAACTACTTCACCGTTGGATAAGGCCGCTCAACTGTTAAGTGGAGACCGACCATGCGAGGTACCGGCAGACTGCCGATCTCATGTATCTACGTCCTCTACCTAGGTCGACTGGTGTATGTACACTAAACAACTTGCGTGGGGAACGAGGAACCGGTTCGAGAAAAGGACTCAATGTCCGTCTCTGCCCGTCCTCTGGTCAACAGTCCAATGGATCGACAACGAACCCGCTCTGACGGTGCTTGGCTGGAGGGGCACCTGGGGTGAGTGATAGAATGTGATCATAAAGGGATCGTGGTGCTCCTTCTTTTCCGTGCGCCGTGCTTTCCCTACTTTCCCTTCCCACCCCTCGCCCCCCCCCCACTCTCTCCCTCCCTCCACCATCATAACTCCCTTCCCTTCCCTCCTCTAGGCATCCGACTTGGTCACGATGCTCTGCCTGGCCCTCCTCACAGCAGCGGCCGCAGTGTCGGCCCGCGTGCTCGACAGCGTCCCAGACGTTCCCAAGGGATGGACCAAGGCCTCGGCGGCACTGCCGACCGACAAGCTCGCGCTCAAGATCGGGCTCAAGCAGCAGCACGCGGCGGCCCTGGAGCAGGCGGTGCTGGCCGTGTCGTCGCCCGGCCACCCGAGCTACGGCAAGCACCTGACACGCGAGGAGCTGCGGTCGTACGTGGCGCCGGCGGAGCAGTCGGTCGCCGACGTGACGGCCTGGCTGGCCAACTATGGCATCTCCCCCGCCGTCGACAACGACTGGATGACCATCTCGACCGACGTCAAGACGGCCAATGCCATGCTGGACGCCGAGTTTGGCTGGTACGAGTACGAAAAGGGCGGCGGGCTCAAGCTGCGCACCCTCAGCTACGGCGTCCCTGATGACATCGCCCGGCACGTCGACCTGATCCAGCCGACGACGCGGTTCGGCCAGCTGGGCTCCAAGAGGTCGACCATTTTTGAACTGGTGATTCTGGACGACGACGAGGAGGAGGAGGAGGACGACGACGTGGCGGCCATCAAGACGTCTGTTGCTGCTTCCCCTGCCGCGGCTGCTGTCGCTTGTACCACCACCGTCACGCCGCAGTGTCTCAAGGCGCAGTACAACATTGGTTACACGCCCGAGACGGAGGGAAATCTGATCGCATTTGCGTCGTACCTCGAGGAGTACGCCCGGTACGCCGACCTCGAGCGGTTCACGGGCCAACTCCTCCCCGAAGCAGCCGGCCAGAACTTCTCGGTCACGACCATCAACGGCGGTCTTAACGACCAGGAGAGCTCTCAAGAATCTGGTAAGTTATATACATCCTCTGATGTCTCATGCTCTGTGCTGCTACTTTTGCTAATAATAGTCTGTTCATGTGATAGGCGAGGCAAACCTGGACCTGCAGTACGTCCTAGCCGTGAGCCAGCCGATCCCGATCCTGGAATACAGCACAGGCGGGCGCGGCCCCCTGATCCCGACGCTCAACAACCGGTTCCCCTCGACCAACGAGCCCTACCTCGAGTTCCTGACGTACCTACTGGGCCAGGACGACACCGCCCTCCCGCAGACGCTGACGACGTCGTACGGCGAGGAGGAGCAGTCGGTGCCCGAGGAGTACGCCCTTAAAGTGTGCAACCTGTTCATGCAGCTCGGCGCCCGCGGCGTGTCGGTGCTCTTCAGCAGCGGCGACTCTGGCCCTGGAGGAGCATGCAAGTCCAACGTCGACAACACCACCACCACCTTCCAGCCCACCTTCCCCGCTGGCTGCCCCTGGGTGACGGCCGTGGGCGCCACGACGGGCTCGGCGCCCGAGCGTGGCGTGTCCTTCTCGTCGGGTGGCTTCAGCATCTACCACGCCCAGCCCGAGTGGCAGGCCAGCGCCGTCCCGGCCTACCTGAGCTCCATCGGCAGCACCTACGCGGGACTGTTCAACGCCACGGGCCGCGGGATCCCCGATGTCGCCGCCCAGGGCCAGTCGTTTGTCGTCTACGACAAGGGCCGTCGTGCCTCGCTGTCCGGCACGTCTGCGTCGTCGCCTGCGTTTGCGGGTGTTGTTGCGCTGCTCAACGCCGCCCGCAAGTCCCAGGGGAACCCGCCGCTGGGCTTCCTTAACCCGTGGCTGTATAACAACTCGGCTGCGCTCCTTGACATCACGGCCGGGTACTCGAGTGGCTGCCAGAATGCTGGTGGTGGACTGCCTTTGTCTGGGGCGAGGTGGAACTGCACGGCTGGGTGGGATCCTGTGACGGGTCTTGGGACGCCTGTCTTTGATAAGTTGTTGGCTGCTGCTGCGCCTGGTGTTGCTAATGAGTAAGGGGGGTAAGACGCCAGATGCAATGAGACGATAGTTATGGCAGCGATATGCCTATTTGCAATGCAATGGATATCTACTTGAAAATCAAGACGTATATTTTGGGATTCCTTAGAAAGTTAAGAAACCTGGGTTCTGGGTTAATATACAGTATCATCCCTTTATTAGGGTAACTCTGAATGCAATGTTGACCACATCGAGTATATATATATACACGGCCCAAAATAGCACTTCTATCAAGGCACAACACATCAAGGCACAACACACTAACTGCCCTTAATCATACATCTAGTCTAACTACCCCCGCTCGTCTCCTTCGGTATGCTGGCCCTCGCCCCAACAACGTCCACCCTCTCCTCCACCGCGCTGTGGCTCCTCGGCCAGTCCTGCCCGCTCGGCAGCGCCCTCGTCTCGCCCTGGTAGTTACCCCGGATCCGCTGCAGGCGCTGGGCCTGCATGGAGCCGGGCTGGCCGCTGCCCTCGGTGCCTTGGCTGCTCCTCACTACCCTTCATAACAACCCCGCCGCCTCGCAGACATGCCGCAGCGTAGCATCCCGCGCCTTCTCAGCGTACCCCTTCAGGTCGTCGCCGTATTTAGTCTCGAACTGCCCGTCAAACACCTCCACGCTTAGCCACCCGCGGAACCCCGTCCCCAGCACGGCCCGCGTGAAGTCGGCGATGGGGAGGTACCCGCCGTCGTACGGTAGGGGGCGGTAGTCGTGGCTCCACCGGCCCCGGGGCCGTAGTCCCCCTGTATCGTCGGCCCGCGGTGCAAGAGGTGGCTGCATGCGGTATGCGTCGCTGATCTGCAGGAAGTAGATCTTGTCCGCGGGGACGGTGGTGGCTAGCTCGCGCAGGCTGGACTGCCATGAGGCCTGTAGCGTGTCCTCGTCCTCGTCCAAGTCCAAGTCCAAGTCGCCTTTATTACCCTCACTGCCCCTGCCCCGCTGCTCCAACCTCCCCGACTCGGTCGTCGGGTCCCCCCACTCCCCACCGGCAGACTGGAACGTATCCAGACAAAGCCCGATATTATCCCGCCCCGCGAGCCTCACAATCTCCCACACGTCCTTCCACCCGGGCGCGTGCGTCGCCCAGCACCAGTTCTCGTACGCTATCCGGAACCCCTTTGGGTTGAGTAGATCAGCCAGCTCCGCCAGGTCAGCCGCGAGGTTCGACTTGTCGACCCCCGACGTAGACCCCAGGGGCGAGTCTGTGCTACCGACCTGCAGCATATCGCACCCTGCCGCCTCCATGATCCCCATCCAACCCTCGGCGCGGGCAAACACGGCCTCGCGCTCGGGGCTCGAGGGGGCCCAGCCTTCGAAGTTGGTAAAGGGCTGCAGGACTAGGATCTTGAGGTTGTGGGTTGCGCAGAGGTGGGCGGCGGATTTTGCTGCCTCGCGGAGGGTGGGCCAGTCGTCTTCTGCTACGGCGACGACACTGCCGCCTTGGTCGCCGTTATTGTTGTTGTTGTCGTTCTGGGGTTTTATTTGTCCCAGCCTGACGAGCTCGTTGGCGTGTGATAATAGGTCTGGGAAGGAGAGCTCGATGCCCTTGAACCCGCCGGCTTGGGAGATGGCCTCGAGTTTCTGGTGCAGGGTGTGTCTGGGCAGGCCGATTGAGCATGTGGCTAGGGAGAGGGGGAGGCTGGAGGGGTCGACGTCGAGGGGGGTGGGTTTTGTGGTGTTTGTGGCCATGGTGTGTGTGTATGTGTTACCTCTGTGACTTTTCTCACATGCGGTGCGTTTCGAGTTGCAATTTGACAGCTGTGGCGTAGTGTTGTGCACGGGGTTTGTACTCAACTCGTTTAAGGATTGTATAGGATTGCTAGTGTTGGTGTAGCGAGTAGTAGAGGTTATGAAAGACAAGGGGAGCACTAGGGGAGCGCAGACAAGAGACACACCCAGTTATCACGATTATGGTACTGTATGTAGCACATAAAACGGTGGCGATGCTGTGTCTTCATTATGGGAGGATCGTAAAAATTACTAACCGCACGGTGGTGATCTCGGCCTATCATGATGAGGTGATGATGCAGACCGGGGCTGCTGTGGTGGTAGCACTTGAGGTTGAAGCGTCTGGCGATGATGTCACCGGCGATCCCCCACTGGTCATGCCATGCCAACGTCCCAGCCTATATTGACTCAACTGCGACAACTCCCAGCGGACAATTATAGATACCTTATGCATGCGTTTCCTCATCTCAACTACCGAGGCAAGTGATCAGGAAGTGCACTATAAGGCTGTCGAGACAGGTCGAGTAGGAGAAGACAGGTCTGTTGGGACTCGGAGACTAGAATGATCAACCAACCACTCAAAGTCGACGCCCGGGACACATCACACCACAGCAAACGCCGATAATCCCAGCTACTGCGGCTCAACTTGAAATCATGAGCTAGCATTTACAAAATGCCAGTTCAAGAAGCTAGAGCTCTGAGCCCTTCCCCCCGGGCCCAGCACGTGCAGCCCTTTCCTGAGTCCCGGGCCAACTATCTGCAACAACAAGGATACAATATTATACAGTCAAGGACATTGAAGTGGTGCAGTGTTAATACCTCCCACTCGAAAGCACTTGCTTTTCAGTATACTACTAAGCCACTAGCTGCTAGTACCAGTCCACTGGACAAGAGCAGCTGCGACAGTGCTAAGAAATAGCAGCCAGCCATGGAGAGTTAAGAAGGTGAGTTGGAATGAGTCCATCTCCTCCAGCCGCTCGTTATGTCTCACCCAAGGAATATTTACCTCATTGTGCCAATCTGTACTTACAAGACCCATCATAGCTAGCCTTGATAGACACCGGGAGCATGGTCGGCATGATAACGCTCCTGTGCGGAACAGCATGGCTCCAGGGCATGGAGCACGGATGGATGACATGATGACGGCGCTGTGCGAGACTTAGGGCCATCATGGGCCGCGGGCGGCGGTTGTCTTGGGTGGGATGTCGCGCGACGAGAGGTGGCCGCTTGGCGTGCTAATACAGCGGTGGGACACGGACTCAGGAGGGCGACAAGTCTGAAAGTTATAGAACAATTTCCTCGTCGACATCAGCTCCCGCCGGGCAATGGATGATCCCCAGGTGCTCAACCAAGTTCGTGCTCGACGGCATCCGAGACAAGGTCATTCAGGCCCGCTCTACGAGGAGGAAAGGCAGGCACCGGCATGCACATGGGATGCTGGACGAGGTGTAAAGGTCCTGCAACAAGGTAGATAAGCACGACCTGCTTACACACCCGATCACCGCCGGCGAGCTGGGCCAGGTCATGCATGTGTCGTTGCTCTAGAGGTGGTGGTTATTGCGCTGCGGCTGGGCGCTTACGTGCCCTGGAGCCTGCCCCGAGTGGTAGTTTTGAATACCTCAAGTATTCCGTGCCGACGGAGTAGCCTACAAACTTTCAGCAGGCCTGGCTGACTTTTGCTTTTAGGAACCACAAGTGTGATTTGAAGGACGAGGGGCCTACGGAGCCGGTGGAGGGCAAGCATCACTGTGACTGCTCAAGTGTCAAGACTGAGCAGGAAAAGAGTTGGATTGGACACAATGTTGTAGAATAATGAACAAGCAAGAAAAATGAACAATTAAGTAGTTAGATTAAAGGAGCACTATTAACTAGGAGTCTATGTAAAAACACAATACTAAGACACTAAGGTAATAACCACTATCTTAACTTATCTTATATAATTATTTTCATTTTTTTTTCTAAAGATAACCCTAATAGTAGATAATATTGAAAATATTAAAATAATAGTAAATATTCTAGGTAGAGAAGATGTAATAGGTTTTTTTTAAAAAAAATGAAAACTAAAAGAAAAACGTAATAGTATTAAATTTTACCCTACTAAAAATTTCTCCGTTCTTCTTATCTACTACTAGTATAAATAAGAGAACCTAGACCTATATATAAACTAGTAGTAAAGATATATATATAGTATATATATATTTAGTACTTTAGCTATATCTAGACTACGATAAATATAACATACTATTTATAAATTAAGGTTTACTAGGAATGGTTAAAATAGGAATAGAGTTAATCTAACCTAGGAGTTCTAAAAATTAGATATTATTTAAGTAAATAGAAGTATAACGTTGTAATAGGTAGGCCTAAGATATTAAAAGAGTACTATTAACTAGGAGTTTATATAAAAACATAATACCTAGACACTAAGGTAATAACTATTATCTTAACTTATCTTATATAATTTTTTTTTTCTAAAGATAACCCTAATAGTAGATAATATTAAAAATATTAAAATAATAGTAAATATTTTAGGTAGAGAAGATATAATAGGTTTTTTTAAAAAAAACGAAAACTAAAAGAAAAACATAATAGTATTAAATTTTACCCTACTAAAAATTTCTCTATTCTTCTTATCTACTACTAGTATAAATAGGAGAACCTAGACCTATATATAGACTAGTAGTAAAGATATATATATAGTATATATATATTTAGTGCTTTAGCTATATCTAGACTAAGATATATATACTATTTATAACATTAAGGCTTACTAGGAACGGTTAAAATAGGAACAGAGTTAATCTAACCTAAGAGTTCTGAAAATTAGATATTATTTAAGTAAATAGAAGTATAACGTTGCAATGGGTGGGCCTAAGAGAAAGTTAAGGCTGATGACTTAGGCCTTCCATATACTACACCAGCCAAACTAAGGCACGTCATGATTTAGGTAATACACCAAAAACGTAGTAATATCAACACATAAATGAACTCACAAGGTGATCTTAGAATCTTCTGTGTACCAAAAGATCCAGACCTTTTGATACCCATCAGGAATACAAAGCTGTTTTGACGTGTTGTTCTCAGTGGAAAAGGGGCCCTGTAAGTGTACTAGTCAGTACGGAGCTGCAGGTACCAGGGCCCCCTACCTGTCCCGAGGATCCCTGTCACATTAACCCCCTGCAGTCATCCATCCAACAGCAACACCAGCCAAGGTGTCAGACATGCAACAAAAAGGAGCCTTGATTATTTTCGCCTTATTCGATTACATCCTGTTCCAACTCCACTTGACCTGTCCGCCTCTCTGTCCAGTCCTTGGTCCTTCCTTTCTTCTTGTAGTTGCATAGCACTTTGTCTTATTCTTCTCCATGTTGCGGTGGCGTTCGTCTCCAACTTGATGTTATCCTCCTTTCAATTGGCCCTTCTTCGCAATGGCCTGCGACTCGCCTTCCACGTGTCACTGGTCCTGAGCCTGCTCCTGACAGTCTACCTGTACTTGTATCCTGCCTTTCTCACCTGCGCCTTTCCGTTGCCCCAGCCCAGTGCGTCGAGCTCCCTCGTCAGCAGCAGCAATGGCCGATTGTCGGCCTTCCTCGAGACGGTCAAGCTCCATCTGCCCTTCGCCGAGTCAGCCACGACGACACGAGACGAAGATGCCAACGGCCACATATCTCCTCTACGAATAGCTCCATTCCGGCTGCTGGCCCTCGGCGACCCCCAGCTCGAGGGCGACACCTCCATCCCAAACTACTACGCCGAGTCCTCGTTCCCACATCTCAAGAGCTTCTACACCCTCCTCGTCTCCCGCAGCGACGACCACCCTTCCTTCCGATCGAGCAAGAAACAAGCCTTCCACGACCTCGTCGACTTTTGGTTCGACGACATCCCCAATACCTTCGAGAGCGTGCGCAAGAGAATCGACCTGTGGGGGAATGACTTCTACCTCGCCCACATGTACCGAACACTGAACTGGTGGGCCGTACCAACACACACGACTGTCCTGGGAGATCTGGTCGGGAGCCAGTGGATCTCAGACACCGAGTTCGAGTGGAGAGCATGGCGGTACTGGAACCGTGCCTTCAGCAGCGGGCAGCGCGTACCCGACGAGAGCGCAAAGTGGCCAGCCGCCGAATACGACCTGGACGGATACCTCGGCAAGAGCGTCTACAACGCGACGTGGCAACGGCGCCTCCTCAACGTCGCGGGGAACCACGACATCGGGTACGCAGGGGACCTAAACAACGAGCGCATGGACCGCTTCGAGCGCGTCTTCGGCAAGGCAAACTACGAGCTGCGCTTCGAGCTGCCGGCCTCTGTCCTCTCCGCGCAGGGCGCGAGCACAATCCGCAACGAAACGGCGGCCTCTAACAACAACGACGACGAGAACTACAACGGGCAGGACGACCGCCTTGTGCCCGAGCTGCGCATCGTCGTCCTTAACGACATGAACCTCGACACGCCCGCCCTCTCGGCCGACTTGCAGGACCAGACCTACCGCTTCGTCAACGGCATCATCGACACGGCCACGGCCGTCGAGTTCAGGGGCCACGCCACCGTCCTGCTAACCCACGTGCCCCTCTACAAGCCCGAGGGCGTCTGCGTCGACCCCCCACTCTTCACCTTCCACGACGCCGACGGCACCCTCAGGGAGCAGAACCAGCTGTCGGCCGACGCCTCGCGCGGCATCGTCGAGGGCATCTTCGGCCTCAGCGGCGACCCCACCGCGCCGGGGAACGGCCAGGGCAGGCGCGGGATTATATTGAACGGCCACGACCACGAGGGCTGCGACACGTACCACTTTATCAACCAGACCAGCGGCAGCGCACCCGCCGGCGGCGACAAAAGTCCCCAGTGGGAGGTCCGCCGCTTCCCCGAGGCCGCCGCAGACGGCCTGCCCACCGTCCCTGGGCTCCCCGGTCTCCGCGAGCTTACCGTCCGCAGCATGATGGGCGGCTATGGCGGCAACGCCGGCCTGCTGAGCGCGTGGTTCGACGAGGACGAGTGGGCGTGGAGGTTTGAATTTGACAATTGCGCGCTCGGGACGCAGTATGTCTGGTGGGGCATCCACGCGCTCGACCTGGTTACGGTGGGTATTGGTTTGGCGTATGCTGCTGTCTGTCTTTTCGGTTCGCCTGTGGAAGAGAAGAAGTTGGCGGAGAGGGGGTTGGTTGGGGTGGTTGATGCTGAAAAGAAACGGGTCATTCGTACGAAGGGGAATGGTGTTGCGGCTGGGTCGGAAGATCACGAGGCAGGCCGGGAGGTGAAGATTGAGGAAGGCCCTGTGGGGTTATGATGATGGCCTTTGGGATGGGATGAAAGTAGGCAGTGTGTGTTAATGTTTTCGCACATATACCCCAGCATTTTTGTATACTCTTTAGAAATTAATAAATACCTTGATCTAGAGTTTGAAAGATATAGAAAGGGCACATATACTATCACGAATCAAGTAGGGTAGATTAAATATTATAAATTAGCTTATTTATTCTATCTAAGTAAAAAGAGTATAAAAAGCTTATTCTTATAGAAAATTATAGATATAAAAGTAAAGCTTATAGCTTATAATATACCCCCTAATAATAAATAATTATCTAAATAAAGTAGGGTAACTATTATTCTACATAAAATAATACTAATGTACTACTTTTAAATAGAAATAATAATAAAAAATTAGTACCTACTATATACTTTTAGTATTTAGTTTAATATAAAAGACTATAAGTTCTTTAATTACTTTACTTAATAAATAAATTTTAAAGTAGCTAACTTAACTTTTTTATATATTTTTCTAATTAAATAGTAAATTTTATATACTTTTATATATACTTATATATATATATATAATACTTTAATTTAAAAGTACTAAAAATACTGCTTATAAAGCTATATAAGTTATTAATAAGGTATATATCTTTTATATTTAAGTATTTACTCTATATATTAAGTATAAAGTACTAATATAAAAGTAGAGTAAAACTTTTAAAAAAAAATCCCTAAAGCTATTATTATTTATATTTTACTAAAGAGTAGATAAACTAAGCTTATTTAGATAAGTTTAATAGTATTAGTTTATTTATAAACCCCTAAGGTAAATTTACCTAAAAGGATAAGAAGATTAAGTAGAAAGTATTTGAATAAAAAGTAAAGAAAAATAAGCTTCTTAAAGTAATAATAGGTACTTACTA
The DNA here is from genome assembly GCA_001702395.2 of Diaporthe helianthi. NCBI lineage: Eukaryota > Fungi > Ascomycota > Sordariomycetes > Diaporthales > Diaporthaceae > Diaporthe > Diaporthe helianthi. The sequence goes on from MAVT02001519.1 coordinate 11,143, forward strand.
AGCTATACTCTATCTAGGTTATATATACTTTACTCTATTAAGGTAGAAAAATAGTATATACTATAAGTAGCTTAATCTTAGCTACTTTACTTACTATATATATTATACTATTAAGTATGGGTATTAGTTAGTTTTTACCTATATTATTATAGTATATTTTAAGCTTATTTTATATTATAAGCTTTATAAAACTTAAGTAGTATATCTCCCTTAAACTATATTCTAATACTCTAAATTCTTACTTAAAGTTAAAAGCTTATAAATATCTAGAAAACTATATATAAATAGTTTACTACTAATTTACTTATTACTCCTTTATTTATCCCTAGTTCTTTTACTACTTCTTTACTTATAGCTCTTACTTATATATTACTTAAGCTTATTAAGAATATTAATAGTAAAGAGGTTACTCTTACTTATTAAATAGGAACTTAGTAGGAGTTAAAAGACCTAGTAAAAGGAAGCCTTTATACTTTAATAAACTTTAATTTTAAATAGCTTAGTAGTTTTATATATTTATTTTAAAACTTTTAAAGTATTATTTACCCTTAAGAAAAAAGATTTATTCTTTTTATACTTTTTCAAATACCTTTATTATATTATATATACTTACTATCCTTTTAAAGTCCTTAAATTTTATAATAGAAAATACTTTTATAAAACTATTTACTAGTATAAGCTTAATTACTAAATATTCTACTTAAAATAAACCTTTTATATACTTCTATTTTAACCATATATTATATATATTAATGTAGTAAAGCTTTATAGTAATTCTTTTATACTTTATTACTATTAGATATATAGTTTAAGTTTTATTATTATATAACTACTATACTCC
>MAVT02001520.1:0-11980 GCA_001702395.2 Diaporthe helianthi
TATAGTCTTAGTTAACCCTTATAACTAAATTAACTACAGACTACACCAAATTAGTTACGAGGCCTTAACTAAAACTACATAACTATAGACTAAACTTAGTTAGACTAAATACTATAGACTAAATTTATAACCCTGGTATACTTATAATAAAGTATATTGTAATATAATAAGACTTACTTTTAAAAAGCTAAAGAAGGCCTTAGTTCTAGCATTACCTACTTTTTTAACTTAATTTAACGGAAGTAATTTCATTAGCGGTTTAAGCTACTAGATATACTTTATAATACGCTAAATTGCTCTAGAGCTCTTTTTTAAGTATTAGTTACCTAAATAGGGGTTGAAAATGCTATATTATTAATAGCTAGGGAAGTATAAATAAAGGAGAATATTACTTATAGAGTATATTAGTTATTTTAATACTAAAGCTCTAGTTATTTAGATTCTAGTAGTCTTTAGATACAATAAATTATATGATAATGTCCCTTATAAATGTATTAATAGCTATAGTAATATTTATAGTTAAGCTGCCCTTAAATTGCATAATATAATTATATAGCTTATTAGCAAACCTATAGATTAGGTCTTAGCGGCTAGTAACGCTGGCCTTAGAGAAGAAGGCGTTTATGGGAGTACGGCGGTGCTTACGCGCCTTATGATCCACGGTCTGCAGTATTCAGAGTTAGCTTACAAAGCACCATTACAGTACAGATAGAATGTAGAGAGGGCCATAGTGCGGACATAGTGCGGCCATACCCTGCACTAAATCTAAGACTTAACAAGTCCTTTGAGCTATAAGACATAGCTAGCAGAGGGTTCTTCTTGAAATGGTAAAGACTCCTGCTAAAAAAAAATGCTTATACAAATAGCAAACATTAGTACCTTAAGGGCATTATAGGACTAGTTATACTTATTCTACTAGCCTTCTTATTAGTATAACTTCTTATAGTATACTAAGTTATTAATATAAAGTTTATAAGGACTAATCCTAATAATAGGCTTATACTACTAGTATAATTTAGCTATCTTAAAGGTATATTAGCCGTTAAGGATAATATTGTAATATCCCTTGTAATAATGTATAATAGCTATTAGCTTAGGGCTAGGAAACTTAGCGAAAGGGTATAAATAAAGGTGATAGAAGATAAAACTAACGAAGTATATAATTGCTATATATGTAATAGTAGCCTATAGTATATTATCTATTACCCCTATAATGCAAGGGCGCTAAACGTTAGCTATATAAAAAGAGAGGGAGAAGCGTTAGGGAGTGTAGCCGTTCTAAATAACTATCACTAGATTATATTAGCTAAATAGATAGAAAACAATGAGTTCCGGAAGTTGGAAACTAAAGAACCTTGGATGCGTGGGACTTGGATGTGTAGGAGAGCCCGATTGTGCTTGAGATTCACCCTTGGCGCCTAATTACTACCTGGGGGGCTAACCTTTAAATACCCCCTTATGCCTAGCGGCGTAGGGGGTGATAGAAATTAGCGATAGACTAAATTTAGCTATATTTAAGGGTTTTTTTAAGTATAGAATACTACTAGAATAATAATATTTCTATAATAATTAATTTAATTTCTTATTACTATATTAAAAAAACTCTAAGATTAGTAAAAAAAGAGGCTATATTTTATACTAATTTAACTACTTAAGTTAAAATAGGTAGTAGTAATAAGTAGATTTTATAAAGCTACTAATAACTACCCTTATTACTAATATCTTTATTTAGTAGTACTAATAGGTAATAATTAATATTATTTATAGTACTAGTTATTTTTAAGTTAACTATACTACTATTTAAACTATTACTATAGTTAAATTTAATTATATATAGCTATAAGTATAGTATTATAGCTATAATTTACTTTACTACTTAAAGCCCTTATATTAGCTTAAGATTCTACTACTATAATAAGTAACTTAGTTTTATTAATAGATTAAGTAGGTTTAGCTTATTATTAGGATTGAATCTAATAAAGCTATTATTAAAAAGGATATTTTTAATATTTTTATTTTTAATCTATAATAGAAGAAGTAGAAGTATAGTTTATAACTACTTAATACTATTACTATAAGCTTTTCTTTATATTTTTTATTTAACTAAGTATTTTTAATTTTTAGCTTAATTACTAGAGTAATAAAGTTATATTTAATTTTTCTTTATAATTAACTTACTTTAGTATTTATACCTAGTAAACTTCTAGTACTTTATATAAAACTTTAAAATAATTTAAATATATATTATTTTAGCTTTAGCTTTTTAACTTTATACTTAGGTTATTATATATAATTATTTCATTATTTACGAAGTATTTTTCTTAGCTACTAGTATTTACTAATAAACTTTAGCTAATTAAATTAAAGTAAGAATATCTCTAGTAAACTTAATTTTCTTTTAAGCTAACTGTGGGTTGAACTAGTACGTAGGTTGACAGCAGTGCAGGCCTGTTACGTGATTAGCACGTGACTGGCGCTGCACATAAGTAGGTTGTCTTCGAAGGCGTGGCTTCGCTACTCCTTCCTCTAAGACGAAAATAGAGAAATACAACTATAACTACCACCCAACTTTCTATATATGCATACGTGATTATTGTATTAACACTAATTAGTAGTTGCTTTCGGTAGTAACTACAAATAGCAAGAAATAAAGAGATAAACGTTCTATTTAGTAAAACTATGCCTTGTTAAAGTTTTACAAAAGCAGCTATACTTAAGTAGATTTAGCATTATAAAATACTTATTCTTGTACAAATTGTACACTACTATTAATCTATAATCTCCTGGCAATATTCTAGCTACTTGCCTTGTTTAAGCCTAAATACTCTTTGTAAAAGCGTTAACTACGCTTTAAAAACCTACTACTTGTTTCCTCGCAAATTAATAAACTATTTCCTTGTTACTAATACTTTACTTGTGCTTTTAGTAAGCACTTTAAAAGAAGCTAGTTAATTATACTTTTGTATACTAGTAGCTGTTTTTTTTGTTAATTGTGTTCCTTCGATGTACTAAAATTACTATATAACTAAAGAATTTGCAAGACTAGCAACTACTAAATTGGTAGCTAACTACTTTTTGCACTCTACTTACACCCTACCTATTGAGCTATATACCGTTTAGTAGAACAAAAGACTTGTACTAACGGAAAATTCTACACTATAACCCTACCTATTTTTAACTATAACAACCTTGTACTAGTTTTTCTAAACTTATACCTTTTTATTTATTTACCTACTTTCTTAAATATACTTTTTTACGCACCCTTACTGCTTTTTAACCAAAGTTACTTTAAATTTTGCATTTAAATTAATTCAATTAATTAAATTTACTATAAGTTTATTAAAGTTACTCTAAATTCTACTTTTAAATTAACTAAATTAGCTAAAAGTTTACTAAATTAACTAAAGCTTATTAATAACTTGCAAGAGTTACTTTAAATTCTTTTATCGAATTAAGCAAAGTTTATTAAAAAATAGCTACTACTGCCCCATTTAGGCCGTGGTAACCCTTTACTATTAATAAAATGCAAGATAGTACTTACTTTATTTATCTATAAGTTTAAGAACACTATAACTTAAAGATTTAGAGTGTTATTGTATTAAAGGTTAAGTATACTAAAGAATACTTTACAACGTGGATTATTAATTAAGCGTAGGTTTACAAGCGTGAAATACTTAAAAAAGTTTTTAAGGACTTTAAAAAGGACTTTAATGGGTAAATAAAAGAAATGTTTACTTTACCTTATTAAAACCTTATAAGAGAACTAAAGAGGATAATATAGTTTAAAGGTATTTATACTAAAGATTGTTATAAAGTAAACTCTAAATATTTATTGCAATTGCTAGCCGAGAAAGAGTTTTTAAAAGTACTAAACGGAGAATTATAGTTTGTTTAGAACCCAAAGAATATAGTGTACTACTATGTGCTGAGTTTACGATTGTTAACTCTATTAAGAAGCTATAGTAGAGATAATATTTTTAATCTACTTACTAATAAAGATATTAATAAAATTGCAGCTTGGATAGCTATATAACAAATTAAGCCTAAAACCAAAAGCAAAGAAAATGCTTAACTATCTGCTGCTTTTAAACCTTCTTCTGGAGTTAACCTTATAGCTAGTAATAACTTACTAGCGCGCGCAAAAGGTAAAGCTTTGCTAGCAAAGGCTAGCAATAGGCCCGCTACTATTAAATAGAGCAAGGATAGTAGCTATATTGTAAATAAATAAAGTATACCTATAAATCTAGCAAGTAGAAAGCTAACCCAGCTATATAAACCTCCTAGTATTGCTTAAAGCAACGATAATACGTAAAGTATATAGTGTATTGCTTGGCTTGGGGCTTGTAAATAGCTAAATTTGCATAATCTATACTTTATATTACTACTAAAACTAGTAAATCTTGCGCTTTTTAAGGTATTTATTATATTTAACTTTAGTAAGTACTATAAAGATTAAGATATATATACTAGTAAACTATACAACGTGTTTAATAACAAAGTTTGAATTTTCTTTATAGTTTATAATAATTTAGGTATTTTCTTAAACTAGTTTAAAGTAGTATTTTTTTTATATTCTAAAGAGTAAAGTAAAAACCTTTTATATGTAATATATTACGCGTTATAATAAATTTAACAATATATACTTAAAGATTAAAATTAGATTTAACGATTACGCTAACTATATTAATTACTATACTAACTAAACTACTTTTACTTATATAAAGTTATAATAAGAAAATCCTAATAAAAATAGTACTTAGGTTTTTTAACTATTAATAAATAAGCTAAGTATTTACTATTAAACTCTTAAATACTAAAAGTATAACAATTAGCTTATATGTAATAACTTACTTTATACTATTAAGAACGTTTTAGCCTTTAGTATAGCTTTATATAGTTTGCCTAACTTTATTAAATAGTTATATTTAAACTTGCAAGTAGTATTTTAGGCTTACAAGAGCTAGCAACTAAACTTAAAGCAAGCGTTTTATACTAATAGCGATATTAATAAGTACTGCGCTAATAACTTTATTGCTGCGAAGTATAAAAACTAGAACTAGTTTTTCCTTAATCGCCGTTACTATAGCGGCTAACTTAGATATTGTAGCAACTTTTGTAGTAAATGAGAATTTAAAGGCTTTTTCCGGGGCAATAGCGCCTTTTGCGATAATAGCAACTTTTAAGGCAATAGCTATGGAAGCTAATAAGGCTTTAGCAACAACCCGCCCAACCGTAGTAGTTATAGTTGTAGATTTAGATTTAGTAATTGTTTTAGTAGCTATAGTAACTAATCTAGAATAAATAGAAGCTAAGGAAAGCGCTACTTTATCTATAATACTAAAGGCTGTTAGTTTTTCAACCACTTTTTTGAGGAACGTAAACAAGCGCGTACTTAATACTTTTTATTTTAGAAAGACAAAGAGAAACAACCGTTTAAGACTAACTATTAAGCGTATATCGTTAACGTTAAAGGTAAATCGCCTGCGAAGCAAGGCGATCTTATTAACTTTCGCGACAATAACAATATACTAACTTAATACTTCTAAACCTAGGCGTTTAACTATAAAAACGCTATATACTTAATGGATTAGGCGTTTCTTTATTCGATAGACTTTTCCCCGGATAAACGTACTAGGACAAGTATAAGTCTAGCTTAAGTCTTTATACTTAATAATCGCTATTCTTAACAGCGATTCTAGGGAATTATTCTAAATACCAGTGCTACAAAGTACTTAACTAGCGGCTATAACTAGTTTCTAGCACTTAAGGAAGCAAACTTATCTATTATTCTAAATACTTTACAAAGTAGTAAAGTATTTATTAAGTTTAGTAATAAACTAAAGTTTATCTTTTTTGGAACTATTACTATAAAAACTCTACTTAGTAATATAAAGTTTTACATTATTAATATACTTACTTCGTTTCTACTATGTATTTAAGATATAATTGCACTAGGTATTTATTTTTGCAATACTACAAACAAAATCGTGTAAAAGCGAAACAAGGTACTTAATTAAACATATAAGGTTATATAGAAATAAAGATATTTATAGTTTTTTGCTACAAGTAGCTATAGCAAATACCAAATGCTATTTACAAAAGTTAAACTTCAACGTTTTTATTAATAGTTTGAATACCCTTCTATTAATTATTTTTATCGTTTGCTTTTAAACGCTAAATACCTTATTAAAACTTCTATTTTAAAAAAAAAATTAAAGTTCTACTACTACTATTAACTTTACAATCTAGCCCTAAAAAGGTTTAAGTTTAACTTTAAGAATAATTTAAACTTTAACTACAAGGTTATAATTAATATTATATACTTAATTTAAGCCTTAGTTTTGCATATTATTAATTTAGCAACCTTTTTTTAATTTAAACATTTTCTTCTATCTTTATTTATAAAAAATACTTAGAAGGCTTTACGTATAGCTTAAATTAACTTGTACCTAGAACCTTCAAACCGATTAGTTTACAATGCAAGAACTAACTTCGCTTTAGCAGACTTTTAAAGTACTACTAAAATCATAGGAATTACTTGCAAACAAGTACCTACGAAAGCCTATTAGTTAATTAGCAAAGTTGAACAATACTATACCCTACTCTAGCGTACATTTGAAATTCTATACGCTAACTTACAAGCAACGTATATTAAAAAGGCAATTTTATAAATAGTATTTAAGGCTGTTAACAATACAATAGGCTTAAATAGCCTAGTCCCTATACTTCTAGTTTTTGGGGTATATTTGAAGATTGCTAAAGATTCCTCGCCTATACTATTTACGCTAGCAAGGGCTGTAGCAATTTAAAAGGCTATAAAAGTGCTGCGTATACTTAACGCGCAACATAGAGTTAATAACGCCGTTAATATGCGTAACAAACCCAACGTAAGTAATATACTCTCTCTTTTACTACAAATAAATATATGCGTATAGCAAGAGAAAAAGGAATAGTAAAGCCTATATAAGCTTATTGCTATTAATAGCTATAATATAATACTAAATCTTTTGAATAAACTAATTATTTTTTAATTTACTTAAGTTAAAAAGTATTACTAACGCCAAATTAAGGATAACGCTACTAACTAGGTTACTAATAACAACAACAAGGCAAGCGTGCCGTTAGCGCTGTTAAATCCTAAACTAGTAAGTAGAACTGCTACTATACTTATTCTATAATGAAAAAAAAACCTCTTAAATTAAAAAATAAGCTAAAAATAGCAATAACTCTATTTACTACGCTTTTAGTACCCATTTTTGTTACGTTTTTTACTTAAAAGGAAAAAAATAGCTATAAACTTGCTTTAAAGTTACAATAGGACGGGGTAATTAACTCTTTAAAGGACCCTTTTAAAGAGTTTAATATAGTAGAAATTACAAAGCTAATTAGCAATAGTATCTTTGTTTTTAAACTATTTAACGAAGAAAAGTATAGCGAAATACGTATTTTTAACGTATAAATAGTTTAAAAGATTAAGAGAAAAAATATAAAACCTTTTAAGAAGTTAAGGCTAATTATCTAAAGATATAGCAATAAGGAGAAAAAAAAGATTCTTACGCAATTACTTATAGTTTAACGGGCTAGCTAACGCTTAATTTTAGCAATTGTAGTACTTTTGCGCATTATCTACAGTATAATAGTTAAACTTCGGGATATTACCCAAGTATACCCATAATTTAAAACTTAACTAAAATACACGATTTTAGCTTACTTGCCTAAGGAAATTCGTAATTAATACTCTTTAGGTACAATCTTGCGCGTAATTAGACCTTTATATAGAGTTGCAGAATTAAAAGTTTACTAGTTTGCTATATACTAAGGATATTACATTAACGTGCTTGGAATAGAAACTTCTATATACAACCTATATTTTCTCATTACTAATTTTTACTATAAGAAGGGGGTATTTAGTATTACAGCTATATAAACCAATAACACAATAATACTTATTACTCCCGCGTTCTTTAACTTATTAGCTAAAAAGATTAAAAAGAAAAAGATTTAGTATAAGTTAAAGCAAAACCTTATAGCTAATAATCTACTTAAGTTTAATAATGCTTATATTAACTTTAAGGGTAAAGATATTTTTATATAATAAAAAAGTTAAAAAAATAAGATTATAATAATTAATACTAAAATCGCTAACGTAGTTTACTAGTTAGCCGATTATACCACTTTACTGATTAGTTTTGCTAATTCCACCAACTTTAGCTAGCTTTAGCACCCACTAGGTTTAAAAGAATTAATTACATTTAGCACTAATTAGTACTAACTAGTCTTAATTGCTTATTTCCAATTAATTTCATTAATTTAAAGTGGTTAGTAAGCTATAGTGCTAGTTTAAAAGTTTAAAGTTTTAGTAGATAGTTATATTTTTAGTGTAAATTGCATTTTTATTTTTCGCGTTAGTTTTGTAATACTCTCTCTACTTAAACATTTAATACGCTAGAAATTAATACCTATAATGCTAATCTACTTAAAAAAAAACAAGATTAATCTAGCTCTTTAGGCAATTAAGAATTTCAAAAAAAACTAAAAAAAACCCTTAAGTTTACGCCAAGCTATTTAAATCTTTAATATCCCCTATACTATACTATAAAACAGGATAAATAACTAACTTTATTGCAAAGAATTACGCGTTATATAATATAAACTTAATCTAGTTAAAGAGTAAACGTTTATCTAATATATACTTAAGTAAAATGCATAAGGATTTTTAATATAGCTTTTTAATGTAGAAGATATAGCTAACCTTTTACTAGCATTGTGTAACAGCAAGCTAGTTAGCAAAAACTAGGTATAACGCTTCGTGGATGCATAATTAAGCTTGAAAACTAGATTTTCTTGGCTTTATAACTACTAAAGGGCTTTTTGCAAAGATCTAGAGATTATTAAGAACTAGTTTTAGCTACTTTGTAATATAATAGCTAAGTATAGGATTATAGATAACAACCTATACAACTTTAACGAGATAGGCTTTATAATAGGCGCTATAGCTGCAGCAATAGTTGTTATACGTTCTAATTAATATAGAAAAGCTAAATCTATTTAACCTAAAAACTAGGAATAGGCAATAGCTATTAAGTATATTAACGCGAAGAGTTAGTATATCCCGCTATTTGTTATTATTTAGAGCACTTACTATTTTGCTAACTAAATAATAAAGTTTAGCTTTCTACTAAGCTGGATAATTAAGCTTACTTTAAACGAGTAGATAAATAATAAGATTAGTTTTAAATAGATTTAACATTTTAATAAATATACAATTAAGCGGACTAAGAGCAAGTACTAAATACTTGTTTTAGATAAATATAAGAGCTATATATTAGCGGAGTTTAAATAATATTGCAAAAAGAATAATATTATTTTTATTAGTATACCTTTATACTTATTTTACTTACTTTAACTATTAAACGTTGCATTGTTTTTACTATTAAAGCGTATATATAGTAGTAAGATCAATATGTTTATCTAGGCCTTAATTAACTATATTATTAAGTCTAAGTTCTTTATTGCGTTTAAGGTAGCTTATAATAAAGTTTTTACGAAAGAAAATATAAAAGCTAGGTTTAAAGGGGCTAGTATTTCTTTATAGGACTTAGATTCTATTATTTTAAAGCTAAATATTTGCTTATAAATATTGGTATAATCCTTTTCTATATTATTAGCGAAATGGAAATTACAAATATTATTAAATGCTTACCAAACTATTTAGTAATTAAGTTTTATTAAAAGCAAGATTTTAAACTACTAAAGTAGCTTTTCTATACTAATTATTTAAGTAGTTAAGAAGTTTATAAAGGGCGCATAAGCAATAGTATATTAAATTACTTTTTTAAATAATTAAGTTTGCACCCTTGAGAAGGCTAATATTGAGCTTATTAAGCGCCGGAGGACTAAAAGAAGTTAAATCTAGCTTGGAGGGGTATTTAGTATTAAAGACTTTTAAGCTATAATTAAAGAAAAACAAAAGGAGAAGCAGCTAGCTAGTGAAATAGCTAGTAATAGTAAAGAGGCGGTTTGTGGTAAACCAACAAAACAAAGGTATAAAAATTGCGATAAAACTGGGTATAATGCAAGAACTTGTAAAAAAGATGTAGAAAAGGCTAGTTATTTAGATTCTAAGTAAATAATAGCCATTTTTTCAACGATTCGTAGTAAACTACCTAAATAGTTGGGTTAACTAGTATAGATTAAGGTTAATTATATAGGATTAAAATAGTTTATTTTAGTAGGGAAGCTAATTTTCCTACTAAAAGTTGTTTACTTTTAACTAGCACTGTAAGCCCGCTAATTACTCTAAATTGATAAAATTAATTAGAAATAAGCAATTAAAACTAATTAGCACTAATTAGTGCTAAATGTAATTGATTTTTTTGTACCTAGTGGGTGCTAAAGCTGGCTAAAGTTAGTGGAATTAGCAAAACTAATTGATAAGGTGGTATAATCGGCTAACTAGTGAACTACGTTAATGCTATTTAAAAATATACTAAATATCATGCTTGTAAAGCTTACCTAGCCTTAATTTGTTAACTAAAAGCTGCGTTTAACTTATCTATAGTAGCTTAATCTTAGGAACTTAAAGAGATTAACTATACTAAGCTTAACAAGCGTTTTGCATAGCAAATGGGTAATCTATAAAAGGAACTGCAATTTATCTTTATTAACTTAAGTAAAGCTAAGTTAGTAATCTTCACACATAGTTTATTTACTAATAACATTAACTTTAGCTTACAACTAGGCTTTATAATCGTTTTTTTAACGAAAAAGATAAACTTAAATAGAACTTTATGTAAAATAATAGGTAATATTGTTTACTAGGCTTTAACTAAGTGCAAAAGAGTTACACGAAGTATACTTGCTTTCGAGATCTACGGAATAGTTAATAGCGTAAATATAGGAATTGTTATTTTTACCACTATTAACAAGGTTACTAATTAACTTAGCTTGCTAAAGATTCTCTTAATAGTTTATATAAATTCTTTCTTATTGTACAAGTATTTTGTAAAGCTAGAAAATATAAAAAAAAAGCGCTTAATAATTAATATAATAGCTTTATATTAGTTTTATAAGTAACGCAAGATTAACAAGATTCGCTATATTTATAGCAATAATAACCTAGCTAACAGCTTTACAAAGGCAATATTGAACAAAGCTTTTGAAAAGCTAATTACCAATAATAAGTTAAAGATTTAAATCCAAGCCTATATTAATTGCAAAAAGCTTAATACTGCGCTTGCCTAAGCCCATACTACTAGAAAACAAAACACATAAAAAAAACTACTAAAAAATAACAACTTAAAATAATTAAATTCTTTTAAAGTAATAAGAAAAATAATAACTAAAAACAAAAACAATACTAAAATTATTAAAAATACAGCTAAAAGATTTAGCAAAAGTTTAAATCTATATTTTAATAGTTACTTGCGTTTTACTTTATAGAACTATATAGTTAGCTTTTAATTAGTTTTATATTACTCCCAAGGGCAAATCTTAAAACTTATATTTTAACTAGTAGCTTACACTAGCGGGGTTAAAAAGTATGTATATTATCTACTATTATACGGGCATTTAAGTTACTAGCTTGTATTTTGCAAGCGTTTTCGGCTAAATTTCGCAGTTTTAGCTCTTGTATAACGTTTTCTAATATATATTCCCTTAAAGTAACTATTTCCCTTGGCATAACTATACTAGCAATAGGTACTAGCGCTAGTATATAGACTAAATCTATCTATTTAGCTTTAGTTTATCATTTAATTTAGTTTATTGTTAAGCTAATTATCATTTAATCTAGTTTTTCAATTTTATAGTTTGTTTACGTTAGCCTATAAGCAATAAAGCTAGTTCCTTATGTACACATAGTTTTTAGGACTTTTAAGTACCTAAAGCAATAAGTTTAAAGTCTTAAAGTTTGCACCCCGAAATAAATTATATATATAATTAGTAGCTAGGATTCTAGTAGTAAAAGAAAACCGCTCTA
>MAVT02001521.1:0-11979 GCA_001702395.2 Diaporthe helianthi
AAGTTATAAATGTTATTAGTACCTTGTATATTAATTGTATACCTGTATACCTGTTGTATACCTGTATACCTTGTATACAGGTATACAGGACCCCTAGGTATACAAGTATACAAATATACAAGACCCCCAGGTATACAGGTATACTGTCACAACTCTGGTATTAATATATAGCCTAGTTACTACCTTAGTAATTAATTTACTTAGCTACTTAATTATATTTTATAGAATACTTAGAGAGTTAGTTACTAATAATAGTAGTACCTTTATACGCTATAAGGTTACTACTTACTTAAGGACTTATAAGATCTAATTATACTTTGATAAGCCTTATTAACCTTAAGTAAATAGTAAATATAAGTAATTTAATAAAACTCTTAAAGAGATCTTTATTTATATCAGCTCTATATACCTATACTATTTTAAATAATAAGTACTAAATTAGGTACTTTTAATATGTAATTATTAGTAAAACTTTATTAGGTATAGCCTTTTTTCCCTTACCTTAGGTATATAATTAAACTAACTTAGTAAGGTTAACTATATATATAAGTTTACTAAAGAAGAAGAAGTAGTATAAGTTATAAATATTATATAGATACTAGTCTTTAAGTATAATAGTACTTAGAAGTATATTATTAGTAAAGAAGCTATTTAAGAAACTCTATAAGCTTATTTATAATAGGATAAAGCTTAGCTATATATTTATATTAAAAGTAACTAGATACTATATTAATATAAGTATGGTAATAAATTAGAGCCCTTTTATAATAGTTTCTATATTATAAGTAATCTTTATCTTAATAGTACTTTTTAACTAAGTATATTTACTAAAGTATTACTAAATAGCTATTACTATAGCTAGTAGGTATTCTCTACTTATATACTAAATACCTAGCCTATATATTCTCTTTGGTATACTAATAAGATATTACTTAAGAAAGACTATAAATAGCTTAGTAATAACCTTAAGTACTTTAATAATTAGGCTTTATTTTAAATATTAATAAAGAGGGGGAGTAATATATATCTATTAACTTATAAAGATAGGGTCTAAGACGGTCCTTATAACCTATAGCAAAAGGTATAAGTTATTAGTAAAGATTTATTAATTTAAAGCTAGTATTGCGTAAAGAATAGTATAGGAGAAGTAGTAGAGCTATAATTTAGTTCTAAAAAGGTAGTAGCCTAGAGGGCTAATTAGGTAAGCCGAATATAAGGACCTATATAGTAGGTCTTACTACCGATTAGCCTATAGCTATAATAGGGTCTTACTAAAACTTAAATAAACTTGAGTTAGCTTATTATACTCTACTACTAATTATATATATAAATAGTACCTCTATAATCCTTTCTCTTATTAAGTTAATAAAGATTAAGTTAAGTTCTATTAATTTAAGTATATATAGCCTATAAGTAGTTTACGCTAGTACTTTAGTCAAAGTAACTACTAAATGTAGAGAAAGTATAACTTAAAAGTATATTAATAATTCTTTTAAGGGGGTTTAGAGAACCCCCTTAGGTAAAAGTTTAGGGTTAAGGTTCGTAGAAATGTAGAAAAAGAGAAGAAAAGGTAGCTAGAAGTACTTTTTTATCTTAAAATTTAGAGTTTTATAGTAGCTTTTCTATTTTAAGTAAAGTAAGTTCTTAGTTCTATAAATCGGTATAAGATTCCTAGTTTTGGTTAACTTTAAACTTTAGTTATAAGGCTAATTAGTCGGTCGTTATAGCTAAAAAAAAACCTAGTAGTAACTTATCTTTAATATATAAACCTTTATAGCTTTAAAGTTTACTTAATCTTCTTATTCTTTACTAATATAAGTATAGTTAAGGAGACTAGGATAACTTTAGAGCTATAGAAGTCTATAACTAAGATATATTCTTTATAAAGATTAAGGAATACCCTTTTTTTAGCTAACTTTAAACTTAAATTTCTCCTTTAATAACTTTTTTCTTATAAATAAATACTTTTTTAAGGATTAGATACTAATTTTAACTTAACTTTTATAAGTTATACTTATTTTCTTATAAAACTTAGAATATAGAATATAAGTAGTTAAATAAGTAACCTTTATACCTTATATATATTTATGAATTCGATATATTATATTTAGGTAAATAGAGGTATAGAGAAACAAAAAAGCTAAAAAAGAAGCTCTAGCTATTTCTCCTTATTAATATCCTATTTTTATAAGGGCTATATATTAAAGATATATTAGTTTTAAAGAGAATTTAGAGGGTATTATCTTTTTACTTATATTACGTTATACTCTACTTTAGGTTTTTCTATATTTTAGTTTTAAATAATAATTAAGTATATTACTTCCTACCCTCTCTAGCTATAGATAGCTATAATAACCTAAATTTTATATAGTAAAGTAAGTAGATATAGTAGGTAAGTATATAGCTAGGGCTAAAAAGGGTGTTGTATTAGGGAGAAAACTACTTGTAAGAGTGCTGCTAAGAAGCTCCTTTTAATACCCTCCCCGTTAGTCTATCGCTCCTGCCCTTACACAGCTAAGTTTTATATAGCCTTAAACGCTATATAAATTAATAAACAACCTAAGGCTTTTAAAATAAAACGTTACAATGGGCATCTGATATTTGAGATAAGCGGTGATAGAGTAACTCGATACACTCGTCTAAGTTCTACATCGTCGAACTTTCAACTCGAATGTCATCATTCCGCTGCCCTATAATCTGCCCACTTACAGTAGGTTCAATCAACAGAGCATTAGGGACCCGCTGTAGTGAACAATATCTGTAAGTCGAGAGCTGAGGCCAAAAGCAGCCCAAGGATTCCTTGATGTTCTAGCCGCGGGGTGTCTCGTCCGGCACCCGGGGACGTGTCTGTGAACATGTGTGCGAACTGCCTTCCCATTTTGCATGGCTAGCTGGTGATCATAGGGACACTAGCTTGATCTCACGTAGATCCCGAGTCAAGACTTGGGTGCAGTCTGGCCGAACTCAGTTCGACTATTCGCCAGGTAAGCAAGGGTAGCCAGGATCCTTTCCGGTGGGATCAGCAAGCTCGAGGATCATGCCGTTGAAAGGCTGGTCTTTCGAATTATATACCCAGCATCTGTGCTCAGAGAGGGTCTTCAATATCGCTCCCGGGTCCCGGGGAGAGTATGGAGGAACAGGGAGCCGCGATGCGGTGCGATGCGGTGTGCTGTTACCCACAACAGTCGCACGGCTTCGAGCTGCGATGGTTCCCTAGGCCTATAGTAGTGTACGGAGTATACCATACCTGTGATCCCGGCTGGACGTGGTACCATGGCAACCGATGGGCCGACGACTGGGGCCAGAGAGCATGGCGGCGGGAGGGGCAGACGAGCGTTACTGCTTGGTCACACCAACTAATGTGCTGAATGAACATGCCGGCATAGGTTTGGACGTGCATGGCAGGGTAATAAAGCAGCAGGCGTTGCCCACTGCAGTGCACTGGCAGGAGGGCAGGCGGTCCCGCAGTAGGCAGGTTGCAGTTTCATTCAGTGCTCGGATAGGTATTGCGAGGCCATCCCTACCCCTGTTGCCCGGGCGTCCAAGCCGAAACTGCCAGTAGGATGGTGTGGTGCACCGTACGTAGTGTACTCCGTAGACAAGGCACGCAGCGGATGTTTCGTTCGGAGGTCAAGCTTGGTGGTGACGGTTAGAGTTGATCGAGCTTGGCGTCCAAACAAAGATGGGATCGACAGCGAGAAATAGCGATCCTTTGGGGGAGGTCTTATCTCGCCTGTTATGACGGGCAGCGGGAGCCGGATTGGAGAGGACGGCAAATGGCTGGGCCCAACCAGGTTGCCAGGCGAGACGAGAGCATGGACGCCAAGCCAAGGCGAGTGGCGTGGATGCTCACACATACAGTACACGGCAGGACGCAGCAGCTCTGTGCTCAGGGCGAGCGGGCCGGGCGAGCTGCCTGGCTGTGGTCGAGGGCGGAGGGGGTGCCAGACTGGGCAGCAGAAGACCAGCGACGACTTAATAAATGACGGGCATCAAGTGTGATAACCGTGCGTTGACGAGGAGTAGAATGGCTCGCGCTTCTCAGGCCGGGATCTGAGCCTCTCGGGAGGATCTGGAGCTGGTCAAGCTCCGACCAGAACCAAAGTTGGGCAGGGGTGGGGGCTCAAGGCAGCTCGAGGCATGGCAGCTCGATGGGTCCAAGCTTCTAAGGTTACCTGGTGAGCAGGAAAGACGGGTGCCAAGACAGTGGGTTTTTTCTAGACCGTACCAATCGCAACAGCTAAGACGAGAGGAAACAGGTGGAGTCGGAGTTGACGCGACGATTGACGAGTTGGTTGATGGGGGGGGGGAAGACATCGGGCTGGACCCGGAGCGAGGGTGACGCCCATGGTTAGACCTTGGTCAGTGTTCAGGGCAGAAAGGGGGGGGGACTTCAGGAGGCCTAGACTAGCGACCGAGGGTGTCAACAAGAGAAAGAAAGACATGTACGTTGCCAATATACTGTATGTTAAGCATGACCATATGTGTAGACATGAGTGTAGTGCACGTCAAAAAGTAAATATCTCGGGTAGGAACTTTAGAAAGGCAAGATATGCATAGTGTACATGGTAGGCTGGGCACGCGCAGCACAGCCATTTGGCGCTGAAGTTGCGCCACTGAAGCTGGACCGACCGAATGCTTAGAGAGAGGATCTAGGTTGATATAGATAGATACCTAGGTATATATCTCTTCCAAGTAGGTTGCGCATGTTATGTACATACCTAGGTACTATGAACAGGACACTATACGTAGTACACTATCTAACCTACCTAGATATAATAACGAAGCTAGTAGTCTATGGTATAATATAATAATATACTACGGTGAGCGGAGAATCAAGACTAAGCCGTTGCGCATGCACATTACTAGTTAAGCCAGTTAAGCCACGGCCACTACCTCCCAAGTCAACGGCTGCCCCACCCCCACTGCACAGATCCTCGCACTGGGCACTGCTATCCTATGTTTGTGGTCCCTTTGATGCCTATCCTGCTTCTTGGGCTCTGGTAAATACCTAGGCAAGTAAGTACCTTAGACCCTGAGGCCGGGGCTGGCCCTGCGCTCTTGCATGCCTGCTGCTCACTTTTCTCTGTATCTACCTAGGTAACCTATCCATGCCGTCGAATTAGAAGACCAGACGGGAGGACAACTGGGCAGGATGGGAGAGCACCAACCAAACGAAACGATGCGAAACGAAACGGGACAAGGACAGTCGAGTACCCCCACAGTCCTATCTGCCCATCTGCCCATCTGCCGCGAGTACCCCCCCTGTCGATGCTCAACGGTTGTGGTCATGGCCCCACCTCCGCCATTCCCCCCTCAGCTCTCCAAGGGCTCGATAGTTGTCCAGGCTCGAGCTGGAAAATGCATCTTGCATCTTGCATCTTTCATCGGTGTCTGTCTGTCTGTCTGTCTGTCTGGCTGGCTGGCTGGCTGGCTGGCTGGCTGGCTGGTCCTTCCTGTGCCTGTGTCTTGTCTGTCTGTGCCTCTGTCCTCGTACACGCCTGCAAACCTACACCTGCGGCGTCTGCAGTCTGCAGTCTGCAGTCTGCACCTGCACCTGCCTGCCACTACCTATGATGCCCTTGAAAATCTTTGAAGCTGCCCAGGTGGGGTTCTTGGTCCACAGGTCCCCGTGCCTCCCCACCCATGTATATCTACCTACCTAGGTATGGTGAGGTTCTGTGCAATGCCTGTATGAAGAATATATCATCTTTATCTTTCTCTCTCCGTCTCTGTCTCTCACCCTCCTGTGCCTCTCCGGCCTCTCCCCTCTGCATATGCCTAGCTGTGGGCACCTACCTAAGTACTCTGATGGGCCAGTCTGTGCCTGTGCCTGTGCCTGTGCCTTTGCCTTTGCCTCTGCGAGTGCGGCCACGTACCAATCCTCGCAACCTCACAACCTCGCACTTCGCCCTCCTCCCTCATTCGGCACACCTGCAGCTCCAGCTCCAGCTCCCATCAATCGCACATGAGCATACCGCCAGCCCTCCTGCCCCATTCCGTCTCCATTTATTATCTATCGCTGCCCTGCCTGCCTCGACTGAATTCTCAAACCCTCAACCCACTCTTATCCTAGCCTGTTCTTTTTGTCCCTCCCTTTTCTTCTGCCTTGCGGCCCTCCTGCCTTCTCTTCGCCTTGCCCATACGTTCCCACCGTCCTGCGACTAGCCTTATTCATTACGCGCCATGCCATCCTCACGTCCATGATATCGCTCTCGCCTTCCGATGAGTCCGCGCAAGAAACGACGAATCGATATCCTCTGCCTGCCCAACCAATGGATCTGTTGCCCGTTTTGATCTTTTTGACTTGTTGAAGCACCGGTGAGGACTGGACGAGCACAGTACACCGGCATCGGCCGAATTACTTCTTGTGTACCAAAAGGCCAACCGCGGCTAGAGATCAACCTAGCAGGGCTGGGCAAAGTATTGGACTGCTACTTTGGTCCCAGAACTGCATGCGAGGTAGACATTGAGTTCGGCCGCCCACCCGAGACGCTGTGCACGTTTCAAAGCCAGCGGTCAAAGACTGCGGTGCCAGCTACGGCGAGACGAGAGCCAAAATCCTAGAAAAAGGAACAACACTACTTCTGAGACCACAGCTGATAAGTTACCTACGACGAGGCCGAGGCACCTCGTCGTTGTCGCTGGTTGCTGATTCCATCCGTCGTCTTGGCGCTTCCGTGCGGCTGCCGGAGAACCGGCCGTGCTCAGGCCCCATGGCCTCCGAAAACCTCGGGCCTGCCTACCCAGTCGCCTCCGCTTCCCGGCTGGATCGCGATGCTTTCCCCCCCGCTGCCGCCGCCCCCACTGCTAGAGAGTCCCCCTGGGGGCCAGGGTCTGGATTGTCTGCCTCCTCTGCTTCATTCCACGGGCGCGTCCGTAGTCACAGCCACCGACAGGCTTCAGCCTCCGCCTCCAGCCCTGCCCATGACTCCTCCCTCGACCCAACTATCAGAGCTCTTCTTGACCAGCAGACCGAGATCGAAGCCAAAATTGCAGCTCTGCTGCCCCGAAAGCATGGCCCGGACTTCAAGGTCGAGCTCGCAATGCTGCGGCACAAGCTGAAAGCCCTGCGCACTTTTGCCGATGACAATCGTAAGCAGGCACCCCGTCTTCCTCCAATCCTCGATTCCCGTTGGCATTAGAGTTTCTTCTGTTACGATACTTGCATTTCCAATTTCTTGTCTCTTTCCATTGGCCCTGATCATGCCCCTCTTGGTGCATCTCCGTCTGATGTTGTAGCATATCAGATATATCCGATAAGATTCCGGTCTTGTTTGAGATTGAGGACGCCAGAGCACTCCAGTATCAGTGCGAGTGCATCGAGACGGCTTGTCTAGAACAAGGTGCGCCCCTGAATTCCGAATTTCTTTTATCGCAAACGGGACATCAGGTCTCTTCTGCTCTAACACGTGCCAGCAGGCCTGGACCTCCACGAGCAGAGGGTTAATGAGGGGTTGAAATTTTACTCGCGGCACGATGCTCCGGCTGGTTACGAAGCGTGGCTAGACCGGAATTTGTCGCACTATGATCCGATCACTCGGGGCTGGCGATTAGGCGGCGGCCTTCGCTCAAAGTCTCGCGGTCCACAATCCTTCAAGTGCTCGGATGAAAGATGCTACCACTATGTGTATGGTTTTCCGAGCCAAGAGGAGCGAGACCAGCATGGCAGGGACCATGTGGTGTCTTCAAAGCGAGATTCCGGCTTGTCTGTCGGCGGCACACCACCGGTGGTACCTCACCAGCCGTCCCCTTACCGCAACTACAGCCATGAGGATCCGGAAAACGCGTCGCCCGTCTACTTGCCGCGGCCTAGTGGCAGCTTGCAGGTCTCAACATCTCCAGTTTCCGGACCTTCTCGCGACCCCAGAGACGTGTTCAGGTCCTACTCGTTTATATCCGAGCCTACATCATCAAAGAGAGACCTGCGAAGCTCGGTCGACTCCGAAGTCGACCCCCTTCTCCCACCTCTGAAGAGAAGTCGGGTTGGACAGTCCAGGCTAGAGTCCATCGAGGAGCTCAGATTGCTGCGCGATGTTCAGCCATGCCTTCGGTGCAAGATAGCGAGAAAAGGGGTGAGCGTCGCCCCCCCCCCCAACTACCCCTGGCGTGTGCGGTTTCTAATGATGTAGTGCGACTCAAATGATCAATGCTCCCTTTGCCTGGAACAGACTGATCATCCTTCTGGTGGCTTCTGGGCTATCCTTGGGTGTCATCGAGGACCACTCAGTGCTTTTGCTGAGACTATGGTACCGAGTGGGTCATTTTGAACCTACCTGCTCTGCAATTGCTGCGTACACTGACTATAGACTAGTATCTATTTCACCGAGGCAAAGCTACACTCTCCTTGCCTCTCCGCTTGTGCCAAGGCGAAACATGAATGAACATCTAGAACAAGCATATCGAATCAATCCCGATGTGTCGCGTCTGGTGCAACACAACCTTGATTTCAATGATGGGTTCTGGTGGTCCGAGGACATTTCAAAATTATCGCCACCCAGCAAATACGGATCATCGTTCCATCGGGAACCAGTCGAGAGGCCACCACCTTTATTGTCAGTTCTCGCCGCCAGTTGGAACATGAGCGAGACGACGTATAATTTCTGGAAGCTTCTGAGGCTCAGCAGGTACATGTCGCCCGATAGGGAGGCTGAGGCCACCACATTTCCTGTGCTTTACCGGGCCAAGTTGCTGCTCAGGGAGGTCTTGTTTTACGACCTTCAACAAGCGGAACCTTCAATACATGCAGAAGCAAGTATTTTCCCGACACGAGCTATCTGTGATGATTCTACCAACCATGGGAGATATCGATTGCTATACAACTGCATGACCGACTTCCTACAATCATTTGAGAACACCACACTAAGTGGCAGCCCCATCGATCCGAGGACCTGGGTTTCCATCTTCGTTTCATTGTGTGTTTTTAGTATCGTGCGAACTGTGCTCGTTGATATTTCTTGCTCCCAATCGAAGCCCGGTCTTCTGTCGGGTTCCACCTCGGTCTCGACTGCTGCAGCCATGACAGGTGTCTACAAGGCACTGGTCGGTGTATTTGACTCTGCTTCGCCAATGATGCTCGACGACCATCACCTGGCTATGAACGAGGATGATCGCGTGCTTTTCAACATGCTTTACGACATTACGAAGAAAAAATCATGGAACGAGCACGGTCTAGCATCGACCGAACGATTCTTGATGCTACTTGGTGACATTAACAACAACGGCCCGATCGCGATCGGATTCATCAGACAAGGAACAGCTGGTCTTCGGCCCGGGAGCCTCGCAGCGACATCCATACCTGGTTCGGGAGAGGATCCCCGGCGCCCTCTGGCGGAAGTCCGTCCTATCGGCGAGCACTGGAGCGCGAATGGCGGGCTTCCGGGAGGGACCTCATTTGCTCCTCGACTCTACTCTGATTCGTCAATGACATCCCCACAATCGAGAAGCCCAGCACGGAGACACAGCATCGCGGAAAGCCCTATGTTCCGCGGGGGAGGCACGGGACTGACGTCTCCGATTCCCGCGACTAGGATTAGGCCGTCATATCAACGCCCACCACTTCGCAGGGTCTACTGCTCGAAGTGTAATGAATACCCCGAGGGGTTTCGAGGCGAGCACGAGCTCCGAAGGCACACTGACGCCAAGCATGCTGCTCTTGTGAAGAGATGGGTCTGTTCTGAGCCACACATCTACAGCCCTGGCTCACCGCAGCCGGTGGTCCCGTTGTCCAAGTGCAAGGCTTGCGTCACTCAAAAACGTTATGGCGCCTATTATAATGCAGCAGCCCACTTGCGGAGAGCCCATTTCAATCCTCATAGGGGCGGTAAGGCGAGCGGGGATTGGCCACCGATGACAATTTTGAAGGACTGGATGAAGGAGGACAGGCAGTCGGTGGATGTCAATGATCAAGAATCTGACAGTGGCGAGGACGACGCCGATTTCAAGCAGCGTTCCGAAGCCATATCACCACGAAGCGGCCGTCGGTCTCCAATCCTGGAAATCCCGAGGCTTGCGCCAGCGCCTCCTTCATCAGCCCATGGACTTCCTGATTATCTCATGGCTCCCCAGCGAGCTCCTCTTGTGGGAGCCCCGTTTATGAATATACCACCGCTCGTTACGTCGGCAAAAATTAATTTTCAGATGAGCCCGATTCAGGGTATCACAACGAACGTTTCCAGCATTGCAAGCGTAAACAGGCTCGATGAGGTGCCTGCTTCAAATCGCAACCGATGTCCACACCCCCAATGCGGACGGGTCTTCAAAGACCTCACAGCCCACATGTTGACTCACTTGGAGGAAAGACCAGAAAAGTGTCCGATTGAGACATGCGAGTATCATACGAAAGGATTCGCCAGGAAGTACGACAAGAACCGGCATGCCTTGACTCACTACAAAGGCACCATGGTTTGTCCATTCTGTCCTGGACCTGGAACCGCATACGAGAAGTCTTTCAACCGTGCAGATGTCTTCAAGAGACATCTGACAGCTGTTCACAATGTTGAACAGACGCCGCCAAATAGTCGCAAGCAATTGGCTTCCAGCAGCGCCTCATCCGCGGCATCGTCAAGAGATGGGGGTGCGCATCTATCTCGCAGGACCACCAGCACAGGCGCAACTGCGAAATGTTCCATCTGCCACACACAATTCTACACGGCTCAAGATTTCTATGAGCATTTGGACGATTGCGTCCTCAATGTCATCGTGCCATCCACAACTCCACGATCCACGACATCAGCTACGGGTCCTACTACTGGTGCCATGAGCAATACAAGTAGCACTGTTCCAAGCAGTGCTACGACCAGTGCTGCAACCAGTGTGGGCAAGGATTCCGCCCTTCTCCGGACGCCGACGACGGCGGGCTCAGTACAGGAGCAGGATCTCGATTTCGTAAACAATACCCGCCGCGGAGTGGAATCAGGGGCAACTTTAGATGATCATGTGGACAAAGGACGGTGTTGGTCTGACACTGACGGAGCGGTGGCTTCTCCCCGGATGCAACCCGTACCGTACCAAGCCTCTACCCCTGCTGAACAGAGTGAACAAAAAGATGAGTTCTGTGAGAAAATTGAACAAGATGAGGCTCGATCGTCATGGGGTGGCTCGACTTCCCAGTCTGAAAAGTATGATGACACGGGGCCAGCCACGGAGGAACGAACTGGCGTCCTGGAAGTCGAGGTCAAGCTTGGGTCGCCGTACTCACCGGAAAGGCCAAACACAGAAGAACCGTAATCTGGACGCCGGGATATTGCTCAGCACAATAATGCCACTCGTGGCTTACCCCCTTGCCTGTTTTCTCTTATTTCTCTCGACAAGCCTCCAGGCATTTGGCGATATAATTTTATTATTGTTTTTGTCGTTGTTGTTGTTGTTGCAGTCCCATTGCCTTTTGATCTTCACGCTAGGGGCGTTTAGGCTAGACGTCGCAAGCTCTTTGTGCGTTCTTCGGCGCCATATACCACTGTCTGTCGTCGAGAATTGGATTTTAGGCAAGGAATCATAGATAAAGAACTTAGTCTCTAGTTTATTAAAATGGTTCACTAACGTGCTACATAGTAACGAATTGAAATCTTTTATATATAATTTTAATACTTATCCTTAATTGTTTTTTTTAAAAAAAAACTAACATAGTCTATAGCTACTACTACTACAAGAAAAATATATTAATTTTATATTTAAATATTAATAATCTATTTATTTAAAACTTAAAACTTAATCTAAATACCCTTAGTAGCTCTTACTAGCTTTCGTTAGCCCTTAATACCCTAACTAACTTTTACTAAAACTAAACCTTAACCTTATAAAGCGTAACTAGTTTAACGTATATATATATAGCTTATCTTATTAAGTAGAATAGTAAGCTATTAAATATCGAGTAAAGCGAGTATATATATTTTTAAACTTAATATACCTTACTTATTCCCTCCTAAGTATAAGGTTAAAAGACTTATAATTATATTTTTTTTAACTAAGTTAATTTAA
>MAVT02001522.1:0-11972 GCA_001702395.2 Diaporthe helianthi
TATTTATAACTATATAAGGGATTAGCTTTACTAAATATAAAACTAGGTTTTTATACTACTTAAAGAAGTAATAAAGGTAATAGTTATAGGGTATATATACTATAATAGTATACTACTAAGCTATATAGTACCCCTTATAATTAGATATATCTTAAGTAAGCTCTATAACTTTACTAATAGAGCTATAAATAAGCTCCTACGAAGAAGGAGTTATATAGCTTTATACCTTAGTAAGAATATAGCTATAAATAAAATTAAGTAAAGATACTAGGTTTTTTTTTAGGGTTTAGGAAACTACTAAAGGGCCTTTCTTTAAAAAGCTTAAAAGTATTTTAGTAGTTATAGCTTTAGCTTATTACTTTTAAGGGGTTTTTAAAGTCTTTAACCTAGTAGTAGTTTACTTAGTAGAATTACTTTATATAGTAAGTAGTTAGTTTATAGCTAGTATATAAATAAGTTACTAATTATAATAATTATAAAAGGTAAAGTTAAATAGAATAAATAAAGGATTAGCTTTTTTATTAAAGAGATTATTATTATTATTCTTATTAATTATAGTAGGAATTAAACCTATAGCTACTTAAAGCCCCTATATAGTTAAGTAATTATAACTAGTTTTAGATAAAGCTATAGGAGTACTACTAAACTTTATAAGGAGTTAGGTAGTATTAAAGGAAACTAATACCTTATAATAGTAAAAAGAAAGATTAATAAAATTCTTAAAATCTTGAAAGGAAAATAAATACATTTAATAATATAAGTTAAAAGTACTAAATTATAAGGATATAAGTATATTAAAAGGGTTATTATCCTCTAATAAATAGCTACTCTCTTTATAACTATAATTAAAGTAAAAGTTATTATTAAGAAAAATATAAGGTATAGTAAATATAGTAATAAAAAAATAAATAGAAAAAAAGGATTAATTAAAGAAAAAGTAATAAACTAACTAATACTAAAAATTAAAAGGTAGTAGTTATTATTAGTTAGAAAAAGAGTTAAGGTTTTAAGGGCTAAATACTTAGAGTTTCATAAATAGCTAAATAGCCTATATACGCTGAATTTACTAGTAAATTAACGCTAAAGGCTATATAAATTATTAAAAGATAGTAATAAAGTAAAAAGGTATAAGGGTATATCACCTAGAGGAAGGTATAATTATAATAACTAGTTAGTAATAGCCCTAGCTCCTTCCTAGTTACTATAAGTAGTAGCCCTTATATGCCTAAGAAATAAGGGCTAAAGGGGGTAAAAATTAGTCTTATACCTTTACTATACCTAGTAATACCTCTTCCTTAGACCTTCTATTAGTAATCGTACCTAACGAATATATACGTTATTATATAATCTTAATCCTTTTATATCTAGTTTAGTAGGTAGGGGAGAAATAAAGGTGGCTAAATGTCTGTTGTTATTATAGCACGCTTGGCCGTAACAGCCGCATGTCCGTCTATACCTGAATACCTACGGAGTACAGTTTTGCTTTGCCTCCTATGAATCATCACTCGGACCCGAACTTGCTTTGAGATGTTTGAAGCGGGGGCACGTGACTCAAAGTGGGTACAAAAAAGGCAGCAAGGCAGAGGAAGTCGGCATTGCCTCGGCAAACTCCCAAGAAATAAGCCGTCGGTGATTGGTTCGGTTCGTTCCTCGACATTCCGGTTCTGCCCAGTGCGAGCTTTCTCGCAACACCATCATCCATCTTCGCACGCTGCATCTCCTCACACTACTTGCAGGGCGAGTTTGTTGCCTAACGGAACACATCTCTGTCTTGTTTTAACCAACCCAAAGACCGGATTCAGTTTCGACCATGGCCCCAACAATGGCTATGAGGAGGCTTCTTTCGACGCCGGCTGTAAGCTTCCTCCCATCCTCTGCCCTTGCCCGTTACATGCGCGCGCTCTACCCGGCTCGACTGCTCGGCTGCTCGGCTGCTCGCCTGCTTTGTCCCACCTCATCACCTGTTCACAACAATAACTAACATAAAATTACTCACAGGTGTCGCGCCTGGCGAGAAGCCAGTCGAGGGCATTCTCTTCAACTCCAGCAGTTGGTATGTTTTTGGCCTCCACCCGTCGCCACACAGCTCGGATCTCCCAAAACTGACAGGATCATCGACAGCCAAAATATTCGCGAACCGACCTCTGCGAGCCCAAGAGGCTTCACCTTTCGTCAGCACCAAGTATCCAGTCATAGTGCGTCCAGTGGATCGTTCCCACCACCTCTGCGCCCACACTCGCGTCGGCTGACTTGAAGACTTACAAAAGGACCACGAATACGATGCCGTCGTCGTCGGTGCCGGTGGCTCCGGCTTGCGGGCTGCCTTTGGTCTCGCCGAGGCAGGTTTCAACACCGCGTGTATATCGAAGCTATTTCCCACGAGAAGTCATACAGTCGCTGCACAGGGCGGAATCAACGCAGCTCTTGGGAACATGCACGAAGATGACTGGAGGTGGCACATGTACGACACCGTGAAGGGGTCAGATTGGCTCGGGGACCAGGACGCCATCCACTACATGACACGAGAGGCACCCGCTTCCATCATAGAGCTCGAGAACTACGGTTGCCCTTTCTCACGGACAGAGGACGGGAAAATGTAAGCTTGCCCCGGCGTCCCAGTGCAGATAGAGATGATGGCTGACTTGTGCAACAGCTACCAGCGTGCCTTTGGCGGCCAGTCCCAGAAATACGGAAAGGGCGGACAAGCCTACAGATGCTGTGCTGCTGCTGACCGGACTGGCCATGCTCTGCTACACACTCTTTATGGCCAGTCTCTTCGACACAACACGAACTACTTTATTGAGTACTTCGTCATCGACCTGATCATGGAGGACGGTGAGTGCCGGGGTGTGCTCGCCTACAACCAGGAGGATGGTACACTGCACCGTTTCCTCTCCAACAACACAGTTCTGGCCACAGGCGGCTATGGGCGAGCATACTTCAGTTGTACCTCTGCACACACGTGTACCGGTGACGGCATGGCCATGGTTGCCCGTGCCGGCCTGCCAAACCAAGATCTTGAGTTCGTCCAGTTCCACCCAACTGGTATTTACGGTGCTGGTTGCCTGATCACCGAGGGCGCTCGCGGCGAGGGTGGTTACCTGCTAAACGGCCAGGGCGAGCGTTTCATGGAGCGTTATGCTCCAACGGCGAAAGATCTTGCCTCTCGTGACGTCGTCTCTCGGTCTATGACCATGGAAATCCGTGACGGTCGCGGCGTTGGGCCTGACAAGGACCATATCTACCTTCAGCTGAGCCACCTGCCCCCAGAGGTCCTGCACGAGCGTCTGCCCGGTATCTCCGAGACAGCTAGCATCTTCTCCGGTGTGGACGTTACGAAGCAACCCATTCCCGTCCTGCCTACTGTCCACTACAACATGGGCGGCATCCCAACCCGATACACTGGAGAGGTGCTCACAGTTGATGAGAGTGGCAACGACAAGGTCGTCCCCGGCCTGTTCGCCTGCGGTGAAGCCGCTTGCGTGTCCGTCCACGGAGCCAACCGACTGGGAGCCAATTCTCTCCTAGACTTGGTTGTCTTTGGCCGTGCTGTCTCGCACACTATCCGCGATAACTTCACGCCTGGCACCAAGCACAAGCCTATCAGCGCTGATGCCGGTGCCAAGTCAATTGAGATGCTCGACCAGATTCGCACATCGGATGGACCCAAAAGCACGGCCGAGATCCGCCTGGCCATGCAGAAGACAATGCAGACGGATGTGAGCGTGTTTAGGACACAAGAGTCTTTGGACCAGGGTGTGGAGAAGATCACCGAGGTTGATGGGATGTTCAAGGATGTCGGTATCAAGGACCGCAGCATGATCTGGAACTCGGACCTCGTCGAGACGCTGGAGCTGAGGAACCTCCTGACTTGCGCGTGAGTAATAACCAAAGGGCTGGGTGTCTGATGGAGGTTTGTTATGCTGACGAGCAATAGCACCCAAACCGCCACGTCCGCTGCCAACCGAAAGGAGTCTCGTGGTGCCCACGCCCGTGAAGACTACCCCGACCGGGACGACGTGAACTGGATGAAGCACACCCTGTCTTTCCAGAGGGAGCCCCATGGCAAGGTTGACCTGGCGTACCGCAAGGTCATCGGCCACACGCTTGACGAGGCCGAATGCAAGGCTGTTCCTCCTTTTAAGCGTGTGTATTAAAATTATGTTGGAAGGCGATACCGCGTTATCAGAGGCATAGATTTGGGTTTGGATTCGTCGCACGGCCTGGGATTGTACGATGCAATAACAAAGGGAGGCCAGTGGATAACTCGGGGGTGGACGTAATTGGAATCAACAGCCGAGCAAGGCCGGTTGGTCGGTCGGTTACTCGGCCGCGCACCGAGGAGGATTCGCTAGGCAAGTCAGCAGGAAGTCAACAAGGGAGGAAGTAGATGGTGAAAGTACCCTATTATAATGTCAATCTAGGCATGGGTATATGGCACTGGGGGCCAATTTGCGAGAGCACGACTGGCTAGAGCTGTATTGAGTTTACAAGCGTCTACGTTTATCTGATCCAAGACTCAAAAGTACATATAGTGTCGGCCTCTGAGGTCTGTGGTCTGCCACCAGGCTGGTGGTCATGGGCTTGCCGATACCGTGCCCCTCATGTTGACTGTACCATTTCTGGCAACAACAATGTCCCAAAAGGCGTCGTCATTTCTAGACTTGTTCCTCACAGACTCTGTCCGAACCACATATTCATCACCGGCATAGAGGGGCGAGAGTGCACGGTAACTGATGGCAGCCGGCTCCCTGCCAGCGCCATGGACGTCTCTCCAGTAATCCATCATGGCGATGAGGTTCAGAGGCCCGTGGACAACAGTGGCTGGGTGCCCTTCGACATTTCTCGTCCAGCCCTCGTTGTAATGGATCATGTGCGCGTTGAAAGTCAGCGCAGAGAACCGGAATAGAGCCACTGGCGACCACTGGAACTTGCGCTGGGCTATCTCTGATTGCACGGTCAGCCGGCAGCCATGCGTGAGTGTCGGCACTACCAACTCAACTCACCAGAGCCATGTTCGAGCACATCCTCGACCGTCGAGTGCCGTCCGACGGCGCCTGGTACGAGTTCGGCCTCGGGGGCAATGGACCTGGCAGGGGCCTCGGCCGGTTTGGGCCTGAATACCCAGGCCCTGCGGTCCACGAGGGCCAGACCAGCGGGACCCCAAAACTCCTTTTCGACGTCGACGAGGACCATCTCGGAGCCGTCGCGGCTACGCTTGGCCGCCGCACCCACGAGCGTCGTCCGCTCCTCGGCCTCGTCGCCCACGCGCAGCGGTGGGGCGCCCGGTGCCCAGGCCATCCGTCCACCAGCCCACATGCGGCGCGAGAAGGGCCCTGGGGCGTTGAAGGTCCTGTCGGTGCCGTCGGCACCGAGCTCCGACTCGACACTGGCAGGCGAGAAGTAGACGAGGTGATAGCCCGGCGGCATGGGGGTCCCCTGGGGAGGCGGCGCCTCTGTCACATCCAGGCCTGGGTGCAGCTGCCGCCGGTTGAGCGTCAGGCTGAGCTTCTGGAGCTGGTGCCCGTCCAAGGCCTGCCGCTGCACTCTGGTCTGGCCCTTGAAGGTGTGTAACATCTGCTGGGCTGCCTCGACGGCTGTCATCAGTGTCCTGCAGCTGCAGCTGCCGCTGCCGCTGCCACCCCTGCATGCCTGTCTGAGCAGATGGGTTGTGGTGAAGAGGGACGAGGGAGCCAATTTTGCCATGGTGAATCACAAAGTTGGTGGCCCCTGGCGGACCTGGGCGGGGAAGGGGTGAAGGGGTTGATGGTCTGTTCATCAGCTTCTAACCGAGACTTCAGAGGCCTGAGGTATGTCTATCTGGGTTGTTTTGCTCTGTCTTGTCGTCCGTTCTGTTGTGAAGCGTGCATGAAAGACTTTCGAATTCAAGGCGGTGTGATGAGCGAGACCGTCTTGTCCGCCACCTTGCAGAGCGCACCAATACAAGTAAGTGGGAGATGTGCTACAAAGTATTTCCATAACAGTGAGGGATATTGTTTTTTGGCGACTGCCCAGGTGAGGAGAGAATGTTCTGTTCTCATCCCGGGGGTTTGTTTGGTGTGAGGGGGCGACTAATTGAGCCTCGGTTACCTGCCTACTTACTTACTTACTTACTTAAGTAGGCTTAAGTTTATGTTGTGCTGCCATTTTGTGGGCCGATCCGTGAATGCCAATGAATGCGGCAGTGAGCAGTATCTAGAGCACGGCATACCATGAGAACACAAGAACTGACAGGGCCTCGAGTGAGGTTTGTCAGTTGTTCATCACTCAGGCTGGAGACATCCCGGGCGAGAAGTCGAATAGCCGAACTGAGAAGGCCTACCTAATCTAAGTAGGTAAGTAACCGAGGACTAACCCGGTCCCAAACGCAAGTACTCCGTACAAAGCTGACAGGATGAGCTACACAAGGGTGTCTCGTTGATGCTCTGCAGCCTGCAGGTAGGTGTGCATGCTGAGTCGAAATTTAACGAGATACCGGGTAATCCGGTCGTGCTAGCTCAGGTCGTGCTAGCTCACACCCAGCACCCTTTGTACGTTGCTTCGTCTGTTCCGTGGTCAGTCGAGCGTCGTCTTAGACGGTGGACCGACTGTCGCGACCAACCATGTCTCGTGTGCTCCTGAGGCACCCATGCCGTGTAAGTCGACGTGCTGCAGCACCAGCCATCAGGATCGGCACACGAGTACGCGGAAAAGGCAGCCATGGCTTCTCGACCACGCCGGCGAGACAAGACCTGATGGAGACGACGGGCTTCACCGAGAACCAGCTCACGGCGCGGGAGGCGGTGGGCGCCGTTTGTGCCAGGTTCCCAAACACTTATTGGCAGGACAAGGACCAGCGGGAGGAAGACCCGGCCGAGTTCCATGCGGCACTCGCGAGGGACGGCTGGGCATCTCAGAGGTGAGCACGTTCTCACTCAACATGACAGTTGCACTACCGTAGGTCCGATACCCCAACTAACAGGCTGTGCCCGAACCTCAAAACAGGCGACCATGATGATGCAGACCATCGCAGAGAGCGGGGCGGGTATGGCGGGCGCGCAGGCCATCCATGCCAATGTGTACGCGACGCAACCACTCGCGCGGTTCGGCACGAGAAGCCAGCTACAAGGCATTATCCCGCACATTGTTTCCGGCAAGTGGCGGACGTGCTTTGGCGTCACAGAGCCCAACTCGGGCCTCGACACGCTGCGCCTGGGCACCGCGGCGAGGCGGCAGGCGGACGGGTCGTACCGCATCACGGGCCAGAAGATCTGGATCACCTGTGCCCAGGTCGCGCGCAAGATGATGCTGCTCGCTAGGACGACGGCGCTGGCCGAGGTGCGGAAGCCCAGCGAGGGGCTATCCATGTTCTGTATTGATCTCGACCGTGAGCTGCCCGGTTTGGACATCCGGAAGATCAGAAAGATGGGTGGCAGGGCCGTTGACGCGAACGACGTGTATTTTGACAAGTACGCCATCCCGCCCGAGTCGCTTGTTGATGACGAGGGGAAGGGCTTCAAGATGATCCTGCACGGCATGAACGCCGAGCGCTGCCTGCTCGCTGGTGAAGCGTTGAGGCTGGGCTACGCTGCGCTGACCAGAGCTGCCGGGTATGCCAGGGATAGGACCGTCTTCCAGCGTCCGATCCCATCACCGGGGGTGACTTGCCCGTTGGCGGGGCCGAGATGAAGTCGAGATGAAGTCGACGACTCATGCTGATGTTGCTCTCTCCAACAGAGGGGGCCAAGTTGGCAACATACCATGCGGCAAGGCTATTTGATGCCGGTAGGCACGATGATTCAATCCGGCCAGATCAGATCGGGGTTGCCTGCAACAGTGCCAAATACATGGGAGATCGACCATCTTGATAGGGTAGACTAGATGCTCCGAAGTGGGAGATCCTAGAGCCGTAAGCGGACTGTCATCGACGTCGTTATCCAGGTCTTGGGCAGTCAGAGGCTCGATATCGCAGTCCTGGTCCCTGATCCCTCATGGGTAGACCTAAGGATGCGGCTGATTGTCTCTCGCGCGTGTAGATGGATCACCAAGTTCGTCTGCGGATCCTGGCAACCTGCAGGTCTCGGGTGGTGAGCTTTGGACAGAGTTATGGCTGCACCAAGCCAGTACCGGACGTCCCGAACATCCGAAGACTCGCCGCGCCAGAAACTCATCAAGAAGAGGCTCTGGATGAGTGTGATCTGGTGCTGTCTGGCTGTACCTGGGCGGGCCAGCAACGAGAAGCAAGGGTGAACAGGCAGGCACGTGTACCTGGGTACTTGTCTTCCCCACTCGGAGTGTCGGGTCCAAGCTTCGGCGACCCCAACCCCTCGGCAGCAACTTCGTCAGTCAGGGTCTCCGGTTACAACAAGGGGTAGTAGCAGGATGGGAGAAAGATGAATAGCACCAGAGAGCATTTCCCAAACGGGCCCCATGCCCCCCATCAAGGACATCACGACGGAAACACAGCTCCCACCGAGACCGAGGTGCAGACAATTGTCCAGAGCATCAGGGACGCATCCGCTGCCACAAGTGTAGCGACTACGTCATTGCCGGGCCCGTCAGCAGAACTACACAGACCCCAGGACCCGGCCCCTTCACACCCACAACGACCAGGCGAGTTCGACGTCGGCGAATACTGGGACCTGGCAAGCATGGCGCCGTTGAATCAAATGTCACGGGTCAGTACGTGAGCAGCTGGCAAGGCAGGGGGGGGGGAGTCGGCACAGGCACATTGATACAAAAGAACAACAAAAAAAGCCCGTTGAAGAGAGAGAGAGAGAGACACACACACACAAAACACCCCACCTCTTCCCAGCCCGATATCTCCTCCCCCTGGCCGTGCAAAGCCAGCCCTTCGTCTTCCGTCATGAGCAGGATAGTAATGACAAGAACAAAGGCCGCCATCGCGCGCCTCCGCGCCTACAACCCGCCGCCCTTCCCCTTGTGGGAGAAGCTGCCCCTCAGCCGGAGGGCGGCCGTGCTCATCCTGCTGTATGCGGACCGTCAGGGTGACCTGCGCGTCGTGCTCACCATGCGTGCGGCGAGCCTGAGGAGTTTCTCTGGTCTGTGGCAGCTCAAAACCCCGTTCCTTGCCCCCGTTCCTTCTTGTCCTGCCCAGAAGCGGCAGATTGGCTAACCGGGAACAATATTTGCGGCACAGGTCATGCAGCCTTCCCTGGTGGCAAGGCAGATACCTTGGAAGAGACCCCATGTACGTTCAGTTCAACCAGCTATATACTTTCGTCTCCCCTGCCACAGCTACAGCCAAGTGTCCAACCTTTTTTTTTTTGACCCCTGCAGACCAGATAGCCCGGCGCGAGGCCTGGGAGGAGATCGGTCTTCCCATCGACGACAACAAGATCCCAAAGCCCTTCCGGATCGAGCACCTGTGCTGCCTCCCGCACAGCCTGGCCAAGACGGAGCTGGCGGTGCGTCCCTGCGTGGCGCTGCTACACTCTGGGGATGACGACGAGGCCGACGAGCCCAGCCGGACCGGGCCGCCGTCCCCGACCGTCGACGAGAGCCTGATGCCGCGCTTGGACGCCAAGGAGGTGGCGGCTGTCTTCTCGGGCCCGCTGCACAACTTTCTGCTGGCCGAGGACGAAGTGTTACCCGGCGAGGGTGAGGCGCGGGCGCGGGCGCTCCTTCCAAGAGGGAAATGGTACGAGGGCCGGTGGGCCGAGTTCCACGAAGCGCCGTGGCGCGTGCACTACTTCTATGTGCCCGTCAACCACCAGCGCGTGACCAAGCCCAGGGTGCGCGAGGGCGGGCTGGCGGCCATCGCGGAGCATCTTGAGGACGACGAGGAGGACGCAGGGCGTTACATGGTGTGGGGGATGACGGGCCGGATGTTGGTGGACACCGCACGGGTCGCGTATGCGCGAGAGCCCGAGTTTGAGCACAATAAGCATTTTGGCGACGAGGCCATCATTGAGCGACTGTCCGCCGCGGGCAGGCTCACTGAGAAGAAGAGGCCTGCCGCAGTGGACCTTGTGCAGCACGAGGCCAACAAGGCCAAGGAGGGGAGCAAGATGTGACGTGCGCGTCGGTCGGTGACGGGCTAGAATATAGACGCTCCTTGTCTGCTGCTTCGTAATCATGCCAAGGTTGCCAGCGCCACAGCTAGAGTGGGCAGGCAGCTTGGTCCCCCTTGCCCTCCTCTTGAAACTGCTTGAGTGCTGTCTTTAGATGATTGCTGGGCCTTGAGACAAAGTCCTCGGAATTAGCCTCCAAACTATCTTGAACAGAGCTACATACTTCCACAATGCCCAACTCTACCGGTCAGGGGGGGGGGGTTGGCCAAGCCAGTCCGCCCCGGACTCTCGGCATACAAATGCTATGCTGTGTGAACAAGAGCGTGTCAACCTTGTTGTCTTGGGGGAAAGTTAGGCGAGGCAAGAACGCCAGAACGATGCGCAAGACCTCGCCTGCTAAGCATTTGCTCGTGCTGACGGAACCTGTCTGCCAGGTCACATACACGTCACCTTGCCCCCTTTCCTTCTCAGTGACATTGTGTCTCCTTGTTGACAGGCGTGTGTGCTCCGAACACCAGGTAGCCCAAGAAGGCGCCCAGGGTGACAGCGACCATCACCCAGCCATTGTATGTCATAAAAATCAACCTGCGGCGGTGACGATACGTCAGTGTGACGATCGTAACCCTGTTCCGAGTTGACCAGGACTTACATCAACATGAAGGCGTAAAAGGTCTGTACCGCGTACAAAACCGCCTTGACCAAGTGTGTCCTCTGGTTGACCTGCGCCTTGTTCTGCCCTGTCGCCCACGCCAGCGGCGTAGTCTCAGTAATGATGTCGCCTCCAAAGTCCCAAGGTAAGCGCGTGGCATGGCAACATGTTTGTGTTGTTCGGTCATTGGAACTCAAAGCGCAGAAAGACACAAAACGGACCGCCTCGTCGAAGACGGAACATTGTCCAGTGCGAACCTTGGATCAAGATTGCAAGGGGATGGGTGGGGGGGGGTGGACCGTGTTGCAGCAATGGGGACGAAGGCAGGGGGCTCAATCTCCTCTCTCGTCACATGTTCGGTTTTACTTGAAAGAGCCATGTATGTCTTGTAGTACGATGGAAAGAGGGGGGGGGGGGGGCACTCACTCGGGGTGGATTCCAGCCTACGGTCTATTAAAACTTGGTAGCGGCGCGTGCCTGCGCGCAGGGCTTCGTAGCCCATTCCGATAAGAACGACGGCGATGAGGCTCAAGAGCAGACCGGCGTTGGACCGGATGTGCCATTGCTTGAAGACAATGCATAGGTTGGTCGTGTCCCAGGTGAAGAGCATCTGAAGCCCGGGGAAAAAAATGAACATGGTCAGCAAGGTCAGCAAGGGGGGCTTACGGTGGGAGTCGGGGGCTGGTATGCAAGAAATCTTGTGCCGTGCTTACGCTCATGCTGCACATGTCGCCGTGCGAGGGCATATCGTGGCCACCGTGGCCGGGCATGTCGCCCATATTGCCGTGGTCCATGTGGGAGTGGTCCATTGTCTTGTGTCGGAGGTTGCGATCAGCCGGCTACTCGGGAGTCGAAAGGACCAAGGTTGGCGCTAAGAGGCTTATCGGACGGGCCGTTGGATAATTGATGCGGGTTCGGACGCTTCGAGGCCGAGGCAAGCGCGGTGGGCAGGGTGCCTGCTGTGCTTATACAGTGAAGATAAGGTGAGGCAGGGGAAGGTATGGGAAGGGAAGGAGTGGGAAGGAGAGGGAGGCAAAGCGCATCCATCAGATTGACAGGACGAGCTGGTTTCAAGGAGAAGTGGCTTGAGCCCTGCCAGCGACAGCACGGGGCAAGATAGGATAAGACGGGCGAACAGCTGACTGCCCGAAAGGTGGTAATTTGCTCAAACCCAAGTTGCGCAATGCCACTGGGAGCTGCGCACCAGCGGTGCGGTGACCGGGGAGGTACTGAGGTACCTAAGCAGCAGGTTTGACCCTGAATGGAGCAGGGTGTGGAGGCCTGGGGGGGGGCCGGGGCGGTGGGGGGGG
>MAVT02001523.1:0-11968 GCA_001702395.2 Diaporthe helianthi
TAAAGGCTTAAGATTTATACTAAATATAGTAGATTTTATAAGTAGGCTTACCTAAAAAAGAAAGAAAGAAAAAAAGAGTTAACCTCTATAAGCCTAGGTAGTAGGTATAGGTATAGTAGCCTTATTAATAAGGGCCCTTGCAGGAATCTACTACTAGGGCCCCTCTACTACCCTATACACTACCCTTTACTAGTTATATAGTAAATAGCACTTTTACCTAGTACTTAATTATATTAAACTAAGTTATTTATAAACTATAATAGCTTTAACTCTAATGGTATTAGTGTAAATAGTTATATCTTAACGCTATACCTACTTATATTAAATAGAGGCTTCTAGCTATAATCTTATAAAAGTAAATTAGAACGTTATTAAAAGATTTAATATACAATAAAACTTATTATATTAATTTAAAAAGATATATTATATAATACTTATTATAGTTTTATATTTATAAAAGAACTTAAGAATATAAGTAATTAGTAAATAGTTTATATAACTAAGAATAATATTTAAACTAATTATATAAAGTAGTATTTATAAATTGTTTTTATTTCTTAAAAATAAAAACATATTATATAAATAAGCTATTATAAGTATAGTTTCTAGCTATAAGTTATATAATATATTTAATTCAAGTAAAAGTATTAAAGTCTTTTTTATAAAGGTTCTTTTAGCTCTTTTACCTCATTTATTTAGTTATAATATTTATAAAAGAACTATTTCTAAGTTAAGAATACCTTTTTCTATATGTTATAAGTATATTATATATATAATATATAACTAATCATAGCGTTTAATAAGATAAATTATTAAAAAGCCTTTTATTTTTAATAAAGTAATAAAAACTCTTCTTTATCTATTATTATTTATAAGGACTAATTCTTATATATTAAATCTTTTTAAGATAATAATAATAAGATAATAAAATAGTTTAGTTCTATCTAGTTTTATTAACTTCTATATAAACTATATGTGATATATATGTTTTAAGAAGAAATATAAATTATAAATAAAATAAAGCAAATGTTTAAAACCCGTATACATTATATTTAATCGCTAAAGATACACTAATCCACTAGCTTACAATAACATTTAGTCGCTAATACCCTTTTATTACAGTATACATTAGGATAGAGGGCTAACCCCTTAGATATCTTGTGTGGCCTTACCGCCAAAACTTTTTTCTGCCGGTTCTATTTTCCTCAACACTCCGAGTGTCGCCTGCAACGACAAGTTTCAGCCCCTACTACCATTACGATCACCTCGATCATCCCTTGCTGCTGTTAGCGAACCGTCCGAGGCCCTTAGCGTTCCGAGACGTGGCGCCAATAGACGCCAAATGGCACAGTTTATTGATATGGCTTCGCAGGAGAAGTCTATGCCGTTCATCAAGAACCTGGCATCAAGTGGTCAGTAGCTTTGAAATTACCCGTCAAACGCTGCTCCGCTCGCAAGCGCTGTAGTCACCGCTGACCCGCATCGCTTACAGATCGCAAAATCCGCACCACGGCCCTCGAATCCCTCCGCACCTTCCTGTCTGCAAAGCACGTCTCCTCCTCTCTCTCGACCCTCGAGATCCTCAAACTTTGGAAGGGTCTCTTCTATGCCCTCTGGATGTGTGACCGGCCCCTGCCGCAGCAGGCTCTCTGCCAGGACCTCGCCGATCTCGTCTGGGTGCTGCCCCCAACAGCCGTCATTCCCTGGCTGAGGGGTTTCTGGGCCACGATGGCACGCGAGTGGACCACAGGAATCGATGTGCTGCGCATGGAGAAGTTCCTGCTGCTTGTGAGAAGGACGCTGGCCAGCAGCTTGGTGTGGATGCAGCTGCGGGAGCCAGTCA
Source organism: Diaporthe helianthi (assembly GCA_001702395.2). NCBI lineage: Eukaryota > Fungi > Ascomycota > Sordariomycetes > Diaporthales > Diaporthaceae > Diaporthe > Diaporthe helianthi. The sequence goes on from MAVT02001523.1 coordinate 1,844, forward strand.
ACAAGACGGCACGTACGAGGAAGAGGACAATCGACGGGCCGGCCGAAAGCCCGCGCCCCGGGTTTGATGACAAGAAAGTGGAGCAGATGCTAGGACTGCTGGCCGACTGGCCCTTCCGGCCAGATGAGGAGAGTAGGAAAGAGGACGAAGAGGACGGTCTGATGCCCAAGATTGTTCCTGTTGGGCTAAAGCTGCACGCACTGGACATTTGGGTGGACGAGGCCGAAAAGGCCCGCATATTGGAGGAGAGTAAGGAGCCCGAGGCCAGGCACCACGGCAAGGGTAAACAGAGAGCAGGATCGGACGGTGTCTCAGGGGACGAGGTCCTCCAACGCCTCAGCGACCTCGTCGAGACGCTGCATTCTACGACACTCAGCCCGGCTGTACGGAAACGGTCCAACGAGTCCTTGCTTGATGAGCGCCTGCCTCGAAATCGCCAGCAGCGCGATCGCGACGAGCCGGGCGGCCACGATGACGAATGGGCCGGGTTGGACTGAGCACGATATCGGCACCGTTTTCTGGGAGTGTCACCCGTGCTGGGCGTCGAGCGGGATTCACATTGGCAAGCGGACCCCAGCCGACGGATTCCCGGGCTCGGGTCGCCAGGCTGCCGACCGTGTAAATAGGTGACATGTTTTTGGACTAGCACTGATCCTAAAGTGCTAGCTGGAACTCTGATCATGGGCATGGGGACGACACTGGCACCGCATGTGATCGGAAAGGGCAATGGGGAGAACGGCCCTCTCCTCACCACCTTGCATGCTCTGCTTGGGGCTGAGGCTTCGCAGGAAAAGTGTGGCAGAAAGAAAGACTTGAGTCCCTTTCAGGCCAGGCAGCTGTTATGTTATACAATCCGAACTGTAACCCAGTCCCGTCTGAGTGTGGCTTGACGCATGCGATGGCAGCCAATGTAATTGATGTCGCCCTCACTATACGCAAGGTGACAGGCGCAATGAAGTGAGGGGCATGACTGAGCCCTGCCTGATTACATCTAAATTGTTCGTGTCCTATTCCCAGGGGGCCCCTGACATGAATGACGCTTGCTCCCTCATCAACTTTTTTTCTTTTTCTTTTTCTTTTCTGCGTGTTTTTTTTTGAGGGGGGGGGGTATCACTGATTCCTGTGTGCAGGGTTTCCCACAACTCTTTGCATGTGTGCCACGGCGCAGCAGATGCCTACGCCATCAGCCGCTGGCTTGTCGTGACGCGGTCCCAGTTCCTGGGGCCGACATGTTCCATCACGCCGCGCTTGGTGATCACCATGCCCAGGCCCTGGTGTACCTCGGCCTGGAACGGTTCGAACGGGACCTTCTCGCCATCGATGCTGATGTACCCATCTTTCTGATCCTTTGGTATGATGCGGAAAGCCGAGACTTTGCGGTACGTGACAAGAGGATTATCGAAGAAGGAGTTGTTGCCGACGGATAAGAGAAGGCCTGGAGCCTTGGGTGTGGGCACGTCGCCGTCAACCGTAACAAGGTCCATGAGCCCGTCGTTTAGCCAGGCGGCGTTGAAGAAGACGACGTCGGGAGCCATGTAGGCGACCTGCGCGTGTGTTAGCGAGCTCATCGTCCGACCTCGACCCGAGGCCTCGCCGGCGGCCTGCGCGAGGCGGACGCAGAAAGCAGAAAGAGGCGACTCACATTTCCACAATAGACGTTCCCCACCTTGTCCGCCCCGAGCTTCTCCCAGCCCTGGGGCAGCTTATCGTTGACGGTGCCGTACTTTAAGGGTGGCAGTCCAGTAGTGGCGTCGTCGTTGCGCGTCGCGTCGTCAGAGTCAGCAACGGAGCCCTGGGCACCGGCGGACTGTGCCCCCGGCGCCGGCGAGGCTGTCATCTTGTCGAGCTCCAGGACGGAGGAATTTTCCCTTTCCCGTCTGTAGTGGTCTCTGACGGCGTCCTTGCGGTCGATGTCCACCTTTGCCCACAGGTCGCAGGGATAGACCTTCTTCTTGAGAATCCGCATGATGACGCCGTAGGTGAAGCGGTGCTCGCCCATCCAGCGCAGGTGTTCGGTTCCGAGGTCGGCCTCGGCCATGATGCCCAGCGTCTGGCTGAGGAAAGACAGTATGCGCCTGTCTCCCTGGGTGATGCTTATCAGGTCGAGCGGGGTGGCAACGCCCTTGACGATGGCCAGGGCGGCCAGGGAGGGCCTGTGGGTCCCAAACGCGTTGCAGGCGAGTGCATTGCCGCTACCACAGGGGATATGGGCGACGGCCACCTTGTGCAGGGCGCGGCTTGCGTCGGGGCGCCTGGCCAGGCCGTTGAAGACCTCGTGGGGTAGGCCGTCGCCGCTGCATGGCACGATGATATCGAACTGGTCAATGTCAATGTTCTCGACCAGGCCGACGGCCTCGCCGGAGAATGTGGTCCGGTGTACGGTCAGGGCCATGCGCGCCGCGTCGAATATGGGCTTGACCTGGGTCTCCCATATCTTGACGGCGCCGCCGGGCCCGGCATGCGGATTGACAAGAACGTAGGCGCGCCTCTTGCGGGGGGCGGGCCCGTATGAGCGGGCCATGAGCTGTCGTACCCATTGAGAGATGGGCCCGGCTGTCGCAGCGTCGGGAGCAGAGGCCTCTGGGCTCAAGGGGAGGGACAGCTTGGCAGCCCGGCGGCTGGTCTTGGAGACGTCGCGGGCGTAGTCTACTGTCAGGGTGTGGCGGTCACTGTCGAGCTCGGCCCAAAGGATGTTGTAGAGGGGTATGCGGCGAGGAGTGGGAGGCTGTTGGGGGCCTAGCAGGAAGAGAGGGGCGGTTAGCGCGGAACTCGCCTCTGCAGCCTTGTTGGACTCATCGCGAACGCACTTGAGGAGCCAAAGCCGCACGTCCTGCTTTTCTTGGCAATATCGCCCCTACTATCTGATATGTTGATATGTCAGTTCTTGGAAGCGTGTCGAGCGGCGCAATGTAGAGCGAGCGGCGCAACATGGCACGACGCCCAGAGTTGGCCGTACCTTGGATGAGCAGGGAGTCATGCTGTATCGAGAGGGACAGGTTTGGACCGAGGCTGATGGAGTAGTCCGAGTCAGCGGGCGCGGGCGCGGGCGCGGGCTCAGGCTCGGGCTCAGGCTCGGGCTCAGGCTCGGCCAGGTTGCGAGGCTGCAGCGGCATCAGGCGAGAAGGTGGACTGGAGGGCGAGAAGCTGGTGCGGGTGTGGACGGGGCCGGGCGATGCCTCGGCTTGCAAGTCGGAGTCGGAGGCGGAAGGCGTGTAGCACGGAGATCCCCCTTCATCCCTCTGTCCCTTTATTATCCCCGGGGGGCGACGGAGGCGTGTGTCAAAAGAGTGACTGAGTGACTGGCTGGAGAGGGGGAGTGCGGAAGCCTTAAGGTGTGTGTTGGAGGATGGGACAAGGTCAATCAATGTCTGCGAAGAAAGGAACGGGGGGACAAGTATCCGATATGTACTGTGGTAGTCTACATACTAGGTACGCAAAGGTCCAGACCACCCACCTACCTGCCCGAGTTGGGAGGTGCCCCCGGTACTTCCGTACTCCCGACAAACTCGTGGCCAGACCCTGTACGGAGTAGGGAACGAGCCCGCGGAAGCCGAGTTCGGCTGGTCATGGCACTAGCCCTCCGTCCTATCAGGGTACCTACTCCGTACTCCACTCCACTGCCCAGGGCTGGATTGCTTCCTTTTCTCTCGATTGACCGTCTTCAAACTATCTACAGACTGCAGTCTTGCCAATCCCAGCCTGCAGCCCGCCTGTCGTCTCCCCACACCCCACCTTTCCGTAGCATTGAACCAGCCCTGTCCAAGCCGCTTTCTACATGAAAACCGACGACTCGGGCCACTTCTGCGCCGCTGCCTTTTTGAACGCCTCGAGCTCTGCGCTGTTCCAGCTCTTCAGCACTTCTTGCGCATCGCTGGCGTCCCTTAGCCCTACCCCCCCCATCTGCAGCAGCCCGGTTACCTCCTTGCCCAGCCTCGCCCGGTCCCCGCCCAGCCTATCTTGCACGCGGATCGTTGCGAGCACGTGCGACGCGCTGCTTTCGTGCCTCTTCCGGAACTCCTCGTTGTGCTTGGCCAGGTCCGTAGATGCCGGCATCTCCGTAAACTCGGCCTTGATGACCTCGGCCACCTTTGGTGACAGTGTGCCCGCTTCCTTGTCCAGCGCCTGCCTGAGCCTCACCGCCTGTTCGTGGGCCTTGGCATTCTCCTTGTCCAGCGCCAGCACCGCCTTCAGGCATCCAAGCGCCAGTATGTACTTTTCTGTTTTGACATAAAGTCAGCAATGCCGTCTTGCCCAGGAGGGATGCCGCTTTTAAACCGCCTGAGCCGGCGCGGTGGCCGGCAGCCCGGTTGGGATATGACTTACTCCTGAGAACCAGCACCTCAAAGGCTGTCGTCTGCGCGTCGATGCTTTTTGGGCTGCATGTTAGCATCGGGCTGACAAACCTCATGGCTTCTCCCAGAGGGTCCGTCGTGGCTGTCAGTTTCTGCCCGAGTGGGTCGTCGTCCTTCTTCTTCAGCGCCTCCGCGTCCTGCTTGCCTTTTTGGCCCTGGTTTGGGTTCTGCTTGGCTGCCCTCTCCGCCGCCTCCCGCTCCAGCCGCTGCGACTCCTTCTTTGCCTTCTTCGCCGCCTTCTTCTTTTCCAGGGCGTCATCACCATGCGCGTCCGCTGAGCCGTTGACACCGTTGGCCTCCACCGTAGCCCGCTCCTCATATAGCCGCAGGTAGACGCGTGCGGCACCGATCGCCACGCGCGTGTACATGGGATGGTCCCGCAGGTGGTCCTCCCACCTCACCATGTCGACATAGGCCCGGATCATGCCCTTTCGCAGCGAGAAGCTGTGAAAGTCGAACTGGTCCTCCTGCCACACGTCAAAGATGTTGTAGACCGCATGGAACCGCTTCAGGGCTATTCCCTTGTTTCCAAGCCGCGCGTGGGCCTCGCCGTCCTCGGTCAGGAACCAGACGCTCTGCATGTCCAGAAGGTCTGCAAGCGGACCGCCGGGGGTATCGGCCTTGGTAAACATGCCCATTGTCCTGAGTGCCTTTTCGCACTCGTTGTTCCGCAATTGGTACTTGGCTGCCTTGGTGTTGATGTATCGGTCCCTGGTGTCCAGTGCCCGGGCGTGGTCCATGGCCTCTGAAGCCTTGGGCAGGTTCCCATGATGCTTCCATATGCGAGCCTTGGTCATGGCAAAGTCAACATTCTTGGGGTCAAGATCAATGGCCTTATCCACGTACTCCATGGCCTTGGCAAGGTCCCGGCTCTTGGAGTAGTTGTAATGCTGGGCCAAAAAGTACAGGGCTGCCCCTTTGCCCCTGGAGCTGTCCCCATTAGCCTGCTGCGCACCTGCCGTATCCAGGTATTCTAGCACGAGGGCAGGCAGGGTTGCCCTCTTGAGATCATCGCTGTACAGATGCTTCAGGTTTGCAAAGGTAGAGGGCACGCCCTTGTCCAGAACCGCAGCCAAGTACTTTTTCGCTGCTTCCCGGAACTCATCGCCTAGACAAGATCAGTTGAAATCCTGTGTCCCGAGGGACGATATATTCTGTTTCTTTTTCTTTGGGTGGGGATTCCTGCACATGTGCACTTACCGGTCAAGAAGTCCAGGGGAAGCCGTTTCGCGGCATCTGAGCGGGGCGACTTGGCAACATACTCGTCATAGATGGCTTTGCGCGCCGCGTGGTCATCCTCCGCCAGTTCAAGTACTGCCATCAGGGACTCGTAATATTCAGGATGATCGGGGTTCCGGTCAAGGAGTGCACGATAGGCCCGGGCAGCTTCATCCTTCCTCCCCAGCTGGGTTAGATACTTGGCTCGTGCTTCCATGTAGGCTAGGCGGTCCAGGTTCTGCTTGCATGTCGATTCAAGATGGTCCAAGGCCCTCTGGGTGTCACCAGTCTCGGCAATGACCATGTTCCGGTACATGATGGCCTCAGCGTGCTCTATATCTGTCCTTGGGGGAGGGGTTTTGAGCGTCTCTTCAAATGTCTTGAGGATGTTCTCGGCCTCGGCGAGGTTACCGGCGAGGTGGTGGGCGATGGCCAGTCCGGTCCAGCTCTGCCTCAGCTGGGGGCGCTGCTGCAGCATGGAGAGCCTGCTCTGGACGTAGCCGTGGTAGTCGCGCATCTGGATCTGAAGGATGGCAAGGTCTCGCTGGATCTGGCTGGAGTCGGGCTCGAGCTTGAGGGCGAAGCGGTATGCCTTGATGGCTTCCTCGAAGTTCTTGTTAGTCCGGTAGAGCAGTCCATAGACGTGCCAGCAGATGTGCGACTTCATGTCGACAGTCAGGGCCTCCTTGCCCAGTGCAAAGGCCTCGTCGGTTTTGCCCTGGGCGTTCAGGATGAGGGCCTTCATGGCCATCGTGTCGCCGTGCCTGGCGTTCTTCTTGAGGATCTGTTCGGCAGCCTTGAGGCCACGCTTGTATTGTTTTTCCTCATAGTTCCGGACGACCTGGCGGAAGAGGTTTTGCTCTCTCGTGCTCAACTTCTGCGACATGTCGACAGATGGACGTGGCGCCGTGTCTCTTGGAGAAAGGCGTGTTGTGGTGGGTGTGGGACGGGGTCTGTGGGTGTGGGCGAAGACGTTGTCAGCTACCTGGGTACCTGGGCAGGTCGCAGGAGGGGGCACCGGTGCTACGGCAGGAGAGGGCGCTCAAGTACAGTCAGTTGCCGCGCAAGCAGGCGTGAGGGGGCTCAGCTTGGTGGAATGGACTGCCCGTGTTATGAGTTCGGGAGGTGAAGGAAGCCAGCTAGTTGCGCACATGCCGGGCCGGGCAAATGTGAAGGCAAACTTTGACCGTGGCCTTTGGGACGGAGCGTGGCAGAAGGCCGGGTTGTAGGATACAGACAGAAAGTTTTGGTCCGCGTGTCCGCGTGCGCGACAACGATTGCAAAATGCAAGCTGAAGTAGTCAAAACTTACATGGAGACACGGAGCAAGATGCTTTGGAAGTACCCAAGTACGTTTATTAACAAGCTGCTCCCGGCAGAGGTGGGTTGGAGGTATGACAAACCAGCGCTCCAGCCTGGCCTGGCTCTACTAGCTAGTGGGCTCTGCCAGGCTCTCCAAAGCTGTTAGCAGGACCAGTTGGCGTGGGGTCATTGGCTCTCCCCACCATCAACACATGTAAAGTGTAAACAGGCGGGGGGGTACGGGACGGGACGGCACCAGCCGGCACCAGCCGTCGGGGCGATTCTCAGTACGACCCAGGACACGAGAGCTCAACTTCCTAGGTACTGACTGGCCTTGACCACTAGCAGGAGGACCCAATGGCGTCTCTTAGCAAGAGGGCAGAGGGCACGACCGCGTCTGTCAAGCACCCCATGGAAGAATGGGCTTTGGACAGTCATATGCCCTGTCCAATTGGCCGGCAGTCACCCCAACCCTAAGTCATCTCTGGAGTGCCTGTCTACCTCCTGCTAATAATAATAAGTCTATATTAGGTGGCCTGCCCAACATGTTAGGCTTGGCGCTCTGGGGTCTGGGGGCTGGTCCCCGTTCACAGAACAAGCCAGCAAAACCCTCCTTATGCGCCGTTCCTGGCTCTCCATTCCGCCATGGCCCTCTCCCAATTGTCGGCCGAGTCACCGCACCTCTCCCGAATGAGGCCCCAAGTCCTGGACCTGACAATGTTTTCCACGCCCTGCTCCTGCCGCAACAATAAAGCCAACTGGGTCGTTCTTGGCTCGCGAGGGAAGTAGTGCGCCGAGTAGGGGTCAAGCCTCTCGTCAACGACCTTCGCCCTGCTCTTCTCCAGCTCCGCCTCTCGGACTGTGGCCTCAGGATCGTCAGGATCTGGGCTGGTGGCGACCAGAGCACAGTAGATCAAGGCTTCAGAACGGGCCTGCCACGTGGGAAATAGAACTTGGTCTTTGAAGTTCTGGCACAAGCGTGGTGCCACCTGCCCTCGGGTGTGTGGGCTCAACGTCCGCTGGGAGGTGGAGTTGGTGTCGAAGCCTTGGGTGGCAGGTGTTAAGAGGGCATTGAGGTTCTGTGTGATGGAGTCATCCAGCACACTTCGAGACAGCCGCAGGAAATCTGCAGTGAGGTCCACATGTTAGCAGCTGGACAGCCCAGGGTCAGGTCAGGCCAGGCGGCCAGGTGGGCAGGACAAGCGCACCACGCAATGCAGTTGTTGAAAGGCAGAACTGCGGTGTGAGTCTTGCCTGTGCAGGCAGCTGCTCCCCCATTGTGACCTCCCGAGGCAGTGTGTTGGGAGAAGGGCCAGGACCGCCCAAGGTGGCCAGGTCTGATGATCTCTGCCGCCCCAACCAAAGGAGGGAAGCCACTGTGACTGCTGGTGCTGTGAAAAGCCTAGACCATATCCTTCATGGCAACGTGATGTGTGAGTTGCCTATTCTGTTTACCTTCTTGGTGATTGCTGGGAGCCGTGTCAAGGTCAAAAGTCATGCCTATTAAGTTTGTGTGGGAGGACTGGGTTATCTTAGAGTGCACAACATTACATCACACCACACCACACCACGTGGAGGCTCAACACAAGGGTTGCACGCTTAGCTCACATGTTAGCTACATGGGTGCCATGATAGGGAGTTATAGTAAAGTTATCTTAAAGCTTAACTAACTAACTAATTACTGTTGAGTAAAGCTATACTAATTATAAAAAGTTAAGTATTAGCTAATAATATTTTAAAATAAAGTAAAAATAAATAAATGCTATGAATTTTAAATAAACTTAAAACTTTTATATTATTTATTTACTTTATTAATATATATAGTAACGTTTTATATCTTTTACTCTTTTACTAAGCTAGTATTAAGTAAGTATCTTAGAAAAGTAAGGTATAATATATCTTTTTATATAAAAATACTAAGTTTTATAATATGAGAAAGTTAAGGAAAATATTTTAATATATATTTATAAGCTTACTTATAATTAAAAGATTGTATATAATATAAGGAAGTATATTATTAAAATATACTTTAATATTAGCCCTCCTAAATATAAAGTTAAAAGACTTATAATTATAGGTTTTTTTAACTAAGTTACTTTAACTATAAACTATCTTTATAATTAAGGTATACTCTAGTCTTATTTAGCTATAGCTTCTTCTTAAAAGCTTTTAACCTTTTACAATCTTAAGGCTTCAGCTTTTATACTTTATTAAGCTTAAGTTATATCTTTTTTAAGATCTAAATAAGTTTAGATTTAAGCTAAAAAGCTACTCTAGTATAGAAATAAACCTAGTCGTTTATCTCTATATTTATCGCTATATATAGTAAAGCTATTAGAGCTATATATCTAGATAGTAGAATATAGTTACCTTATTTATAGTTACCTTAGTAGTTTACTTAATTACTTCTAAGTAGTTTTAAAAATAATAAAAAGGAAAACTAGCTACTCTTAAGTAGTAGCTAAGAAAATAACTATGTATATATAAAGCCTAGCTAAGTTAGCTAAATCCTAGCCATTAAGCTAAGCCTATTATATTACTTACTAACTAGGGAATTACTTTCTAAATAAAACCCTTAAAATTTACCCTAAGGAATATACTCTTTATAATAATTTAGGTATATTATCATTATTATTATAAAATATACTATTACTTATAAATTATACCCTAGTCTATCTTAATTAGTAATTTAACTCTAACTAGCTTTAATTAATATATTAGTCTATACTTAGGCTACTAAAGAGTTAGCTTTTATAACTAAATTTTTATTAATTATGCTTAAAATCTATATTATAATCTTCTTTTCCTACTTCTTTCTATTCTTCTACATTGTCTTTATAGTATAATATCCCTCCTTAATATAAGGTTAAAAAACTTATAATTATAGTTTTTTTTTAACTAAGTTAATTTAACTATCTTCTGCCTCTATAACTAGGGTATTCCTTATTCTTATTTAGTAAAGCTTCTTTTTAAGCTTAATTAATTTAGTAGCATTTACCTTTCTAATATAGTAATACTATACTTTAAAGGATTCTTAAGTTTTACTTAATAGTTTTTAAAAATTAGAATATATTAAGATTCTAGCTTAAACTCTTTTACTATCTTTAAGAATATATTAGCTATCTTTATACTTAATAGATTTGGTTCTAAGTAGAGAGCTACCCTAGTCTAAAAATAAACCTATTTATTTATCTTTATCATATTACTATTTATAAGCTATTAAAGCTATATATCTAAAGCTATTTATAGTAATA
>MAVT02001524.1:0-11960 GCA_001702395.2 Diaporthe helianthi
AGTGCTATAATTTGGGTTGTTGTGCTAATAACATTGAAAAGTGGGCAACTCGTTAAGGTAGGCAACTCGTTGGTGTTTGACGTTAGTTAGTTCTAGAGTAAATAAGAATAATTATTATAAGGTTCCTATCGAGGAAACTAAGAATTTAGATATAGCTAAGGAACATTTGGAAAACATGGAGGATTTAATAAAAAACGCCTATAGAAAAAGAAATATTTTATTTGCAAAAAGAAAAACTACTAGTTAATAAAATACTTAGCAAATAAAAAATACAATACAAAAACAAACTTTATAGCGCAATGTAAATATAAAAATTATAGCAAAAATAACTTTAAAAACTATTTACTAGAGTTTAAGGGGCGTAATATAAATAACAAGAAATACTATAACTATAAAGAGGGAAACAATAGTTACAATAAGGAATATAAAGGCAAAGTTTAATTCTTGGAGGTAAATATTAACTTTTTTAAGATAAACGTAAACTATTTTGCAAACTAATCCTTTATATATAAATTAACTAGAATAAATATCTTTAAAGATATAATAACTATACTAACTAGTTAATTTGTTTTAGAGAATAGGTATTTAAGAGTATAATTTTAAGGAATTCTCTTAGATACAAAAATATTAAAGATTTTTATTGCTAAATATAAATAATTCCTTATATTGTAATAAAAAGACCCAAAATATAAGTTAAATGCAATAATTGTAGAAGTAACAAAGGTTAAATTTGGAAATAAAATACTAATTAAATTACTGGGAATAGTAGATATTAACACCTTAGTAGAACTTGTAATATTTTATATTGTAAATATATAAACCCTTTTTTTACTTTCCTTAGCTAATATAAACTAACTAAAAGTTTATTTTAATAATATTACAAATAAGTTAGTTTGCTATAATAGTGTAATAATTGTACTTGTGCTAAGAAAATAGAAATACTTGTGGTTTTTTTTGGATAAAATTGCAAACGCTATTTATTTCCTTAGTAAGATAAAGTTAAAACGCCTATACTATTGCTTTAAATACCTAGTAATAGATTGCCTATACTAAATGTTGAAAAAGGCTAAACATATAAACGTAAATAAATAAGCCCTTGTAAAAATTAAAAAGATATACTACTAGTGCTAAATAAATATATTAGCGCTAAAGTAATTTAAATTTACTTTTTGTAATAATTGCAAGTTTAACTATAAAATACTAATTAATATAATATATTTAAATAAATGTTTAGTTTTATATATAGTAAACTAGGTAATAAGTTTTTAGAGCGTTAGATTTTTAAAATTTATAATAGCAAAATATACCTAGTAAATATTGCAAACTTTATAGATTAATATATATTAGGGATTACTAGATATAGTTACCTATAATGCAAATATAAACTTTGTATTCTTTAAGTTTTATACTAAAGCATAAATAATGGGAATATTTTGCAAATAAGTTTTAATAGAGGTATATTAGTTAATTAATAAAGTTAAACGATATTATTACTTTTTAAGATATACTTACAACGTTTTATATGTAAACCTATATAATAGCATAAATAACAATATTATCTTGCAAATAGTAGTTAAGGCTGTAAATAATACTGCTAAGCTAGATAGATTAGTACTTATACTATTAGTATTTAGTACTTATTTACAAGTATTATATAATTTACTATTGTTACTACTTATTTGGAAAAAAGTTAATGTAGTTAACAAAGCTATAAAAATGTTAAAAAAGGCCGTAGCTAAAAGATAAGTTTAAAACGTGCTAAATACAAGAAATAAACCTATTAGTAATATAGCCTTTTTGCTATAATGCAACGTTTGCATGTAGCAAAAAAAAAAAATAAACTAACTTATATAAAGTTATTTTGGTTAATAGATATAATATAACTTTGAATATACTAAATAGCCCAATAATATTTAAGTTAACCGTAATTTGGCTATACTTCTTTAATATAGAAAAAGAAAAATAAAACTTGCAACTAATAAAACCTATTGCAAAGCCTAAAATACTAAAACCTACACAACCCTTGTTTTTAATAATAAAGGACTATATTACAGTAGCATATATAATAAAAAAAGAAGATAACAATTATACTTTAGCTATAAAACTAAAGCAAAACAATATAATTACAATACTTAGCCTACTATTTAAAAAATTAAATAAAACAAAGGTTAATAACCTTATAGCTAAAGGAGTTTTTAAGTTTAAGAAATAGTTATAGATAAAGTATAGCAACTATTATCTATTTAAGTCCTAAATAGTATAAAAAATAAAAAACAAAACAACAAAGCTATACAAAAAATCCTAGTTAATTATCTAAGGCTATAACAATAAGAGTAAAGATTTTATTTTAACTTAAAGCTTAACAATATAACAAATAAGCTAATGTATAATCCTTATACTTACTCTATCTTTAATTTAAAGTAACGGGATATCCCTAATACTTTGGGATATTACTTAAGCTTATTTTTAATTAAAATTAAAGCTATAGCGTATAATTCTTGTAAAGCTACCAAAAAAATTAAAAAATAAATATCCAAATAGGATAATTATTTGGGTAGTTAAACTACTCTATAGAATTACAAAAGCCAATGTTTACTAGTTTAATATATATTAGAAGTATTATAGAAAAAAGCTTAATATAAACTATTCTATTTATAATCTATGCCTATTAATTATAAAGCTTATATAGCCTTTTAGTATAGTAGGTATACAAACAAATAATACTTTACTACTAGTTAAAAAGGAATTTTAAGATAAAGAGGATATAGTACTAAAGAAAGCTAAACTTTAAATAAAGCCTAAAAAGGAATTAATACTTAAAAACCCTATAAATTATAATAGCGCTTGTATAATAATAAACGCTAACGGATTTATTACAACGTATTAAAAAGAATAGGTAAATAAATTTACTATTATTAACGGGATAACTAAAGATAAACTACAACGTTACCTAGAATAAAGAGCTTAAGAAATATATATTACTTCTATTTGTTAATTAAAGGTATTTTATAACCTTTCGATAGTTATATAAATATAAAGCTTAGAAAAAGAATATTATAAATATCTAAATAAATAACTATTGTAGTAAATAAATAATGTTTTTTAGGGAATTTAATATATACCTTTAAACCTTTAAATTATAAAACTTTTTATATTTACAAATAAATTATTTGCAAACAATTAGAATTTAATATCTTAGCTTAGATATATAATTACCCTTACTAATAAAGCTTATATAAATAACAACAAGGGATTTACTATAACTAGAAATATCTTATATTAGTTGTTAACAAAATACAAATAAGTTACCTAAAGTATACTAGCAAGCAAAATCTATAGAATAGTAAATAGCATAGATATTAAGATTGCGCTAGCTACTATAATCCAAATAATTACTAAATAATTATTATTACTAAATATTCTCTTAATAATTTATATAAACTCTTATAGCCTATACAAATATTTAATAAAACTTAAAATTACTAAAGAAAAACACTTTATAATTAATATTATATTGTTGCAATAATTATATAAAGCACAAAAGATTACTAAAATAAGATAAATTAATAGAAAAAATAATCTAGTTAATATATTTACAAAAGGTATACTAAACTCTATTTTACAAAAATTAATTAATAACAACGAGCTTTGCATACAAGTAAATAGGTTTATAAAAAAACTCGAAGTTAAATTTATTCCCTTTCGATAAAGGAGGTATAGCAAAAATTATAAAGGAGTTTACTATTATATTAGATAGTAATAATAATAATAACCCTTAAAAGCAAACTTGCAATTGCTATAAGCGCTGCCTTTAGAGAGTATACAACTATTGCAATAAAGAACTACTAGCCTAATGTTTTTTTTTGAAACGCTTACAAAGGCCTACTATATCGCTATTTTGATTTAAAGCCTTTACAGTATATATTTATTGCTACCCATTTTTAAAAAACTACGAGTATTGCAACAAAGAAAGAACTACTAGCGGTAGCCTGGAGTACTTAGCCGCACTCCGGTGCGAGGAGCGTAAACACCCTCCTCCTTAGACAGACACACAAGAATACAAACCATTATCGCAAACTACGATCGTAACCGACCGACAGCCCCAAATGCTTGAGTTAACAACCTCAGAACCCCGCTCCGCTCGAGCGACCAAACTTTCCAACCTTGGAAGTTGTCACGACGTCAGGAGAAACATCCGAAGATGCGGGAAAAAATTGGGGCCAAAAAAAGACTGCCACATCACACACCAAACGTCGAATTGCTTCCATCCGCATGAACGCATCCGCATCTGGTGGTCCGTCATGGCAGACGGCAACGTGATCGCCTACAACATCGCCGTGTTCACCAGCGCTTTATTCCTCCTCGAGTTCGGCGCGGACAAGTTCGTCGACCACACCGCCATCGTCGCACGACGCACCGGCATACCTGACACGATAATCGCGCTTCTGACCGCCGGCGCCGAGTGGGAGGAGGTATGCACGTTTCAACGTCTTCGGCCTTGGCAGTATGACCCCCGCTGACTCGCTTTGGTTTTAGCTTGTTGTGGTTGTCTCCTCTCTTGCTCAAGGACGATCGTCACTGGCGGTGGGCAACATTGTCGGATCTGCTATCTCGAACATCCTGGGTGCCTTCTCACTTGGGCTCCTATTCCGCGGGGGTGAAGGCCCCGCCCAGTTCGACAGGAGCTCCCGGATATACTCCGTCCTCCTGCTGATTGTCACCACCTTTGTCATTCCCATCACGTATTTTTCCCGTGGGACGATCTGGACGGCCTGTGGTGCCGTTTTGATCCTCGTCTTCGCTGTGTACTTGGTCTCGGTAGGGTTGGCTATCAGTAAAGGTCACCTTACTGCTCCAGAAGACTCAGATGACAGCAGTGGCGAAGACAGCGACACGGAGTCAACAAGGACCTCGGTCAATGAAGAAAGGTCGGAGGACCTTCCTGGCGTATCAACACCCCTTCTACAGGCACAGAGAGTCAGTCGTGAGCGGCGCAGTTTGAGATACCATATCTTCTACCTCACTTTTGGCTTCTTAGCCATTTGCCTGGCCGGATACGTCATTTCCCATGCTGCGATGAATATTACCGATGCTGTCGGCCTCTCTGACGTGCTATTCGGAGTTATTGTCCTTGCTGTCGCCACCACACTCCCTGAGAAATTCGTAGCCGTCATGAGCGGACGCCGAGGACATATTGGGATCCTAGTGGCCAATACAGCTGGAAGCAACATCTTCCTCCTATCACTGTGTATGGGCATCATCATGGTGGACACTTCCGGGGAGTTCAATGGCGGTAATGTCAATATTTACGAACTCGCGGTGTTGTGGGGCTTAACTCTGGCCTTTGCGTTGACTGTCTACGTTGGTGGCAGGTTTGATCGTTGGATTGGAGGGGCCATGTTGATTTGCTACGTTGTCTTCATCGTGCTAGAGTTCACAGTCATCCACAACCGTGCCGACAAAGTGTCTTACTCCAGTGTCTCAATACAGCTCACGCTGAGTGAGACGCTTTTGAAACCCCACCCGTGATCCGCCAGTAGCTCCGCAGAGTATACATGATAGTTCCAATAAGACTTGATTTTGCAGCTCCTGGCCCAGACAGGAAATATACCTAGGGGAGTTACGTAACATAGCGTACTTGAAAGTCAAGTGGACACTTTTCACCCATCAGATCGAGTTCTTCGTCAGTTATCTAGAGTTAGTTACCTAGGTATCGCAACTGATAGCTCAAGCCGACAATATGTGATCATTCTCAAGAAGCCCCAGAAAGAAGCTGGGCATCGACCAATCGTGAAAAGGTCACAGAGTGAACAACCAAACCATCCCGAGAAGAACCTCTGGGGGAGGGATGTGTCGGGTCCCTCCGCTCTTAACTTGGTAAATGTTCTGCTTGCTGCGGTCGACGAGGTAGAATACGCTCTGCATTCACTGGCGGATTCGTCGGTCGGAGGTATGGGAATCGCAACATAGTCAATGTTCCCAAAGCCTTGGCAGACTGCTCACTGCAGAGATCTCGACTCATCTGCTTTTGGTCCTTTTCTAAACTTTATATACTTGTCCATCCATTGGGCCCCGGTGAATTTCTGATGGAGCTGCTGTTGCGCATTATAACATCCGAGTCCTGATTATTACTGCAAATGAAGTGACAAAAGACTTTTAGTCTACACGATAGCACAGCGATGTGTATTGGTTGCAGAGGAAAGATTGTGATATTAATGGAATCATATCAGCCATTTGGAAAGAAACCGTTTTCGCCGGAGGTGAGTGTCAAATACATTGATAAAAGCTTCAGGAGTTATTCAATTCACAGTGAATGTGGCGGCTGCTGGTTTACCTATCTACCTAGGTAGGTAGGGTACACACCTGGGCACGCCTCATATTGCGGGGTGCATTGGTGGGCTTTAAAAGATTTCACTGCCTAGGTATGAGCCCATGTGTTATTTATTGCCAATTGACTACCCATGGCTGATCCATGTTCCGAAATCTATCATTTTAATGCTATTCTAAATGCAACAGTTGCGTTCAGCTCCGTCATCAGCTCTTGTTTCCCATTGTTTTGAGACTGCA
Source organism: Diaporthe helianthi (assembly GCA_001702395.2). NCBI lineage: Eukaryota > Fungi > Ascomycota > Sordariomycetes > Diaporthales > Diaporthaceae > Diaporthe > Diaporthe helianthi. The sequence goes on from MAVT02001524.1 coordinate 6,568, forward strand.
CACACCCTCGGATGTACACAGATTAGGAACGAAAACGCCTGAAACAAACTGTCAGCCGTCCGAGCCTAATGGCTCAAACCCTTCTTCCTCGCCTTCGCCACGTCCTTCCAGTACCTCTCCGCCGTAACCTCCCTCAGCTTTCTCCCCCATCTGACCATACCGAACAAGCTCGCATTCCACACAAACCCAATCGCCGCAACCGTGATGTACGTGTTCTGGTACCCCGTGGCCTCAAGCCAGGGCGTAATAGCATAGTTTATGGCGAAGCTGAGCGTGTTTCTGATGAGCACGCACGTTACGACCATGCCGCCGGAGAGCTCGCGGTACGACGAGATGGCGTAGTTGAGGGCGGCAGAGACACAGAGCGCGTTGCTGTTGGCGAGTAGGAACTGGCTGAATACGAGCCCGAACCAGTGGATGTGGTGGACCACCCCGACGCCATATAGGACCAGGGAGAAGGGTACTAGAATCATAGATGCCACAAAGAGGTACAGCGTGTGCTCGGGCTCCGAAATGCCGTTGTTGCGCCGCGCGAGGCGCATGGTCAGGATGCGGCCCACTTTGCCCGAGTAATATCCGCTGTGAAGAGAAGGCAATTAGCAATACGTACGGTACAAAATTTTGTGGTAAATTAATTCCATTGAGGAAATGTGTTGCTTACCCAGTGATGGTGCCTATGACGCCCGCAGCATATGCCCCGGAGACCCCTGTTGTGTTCCACCCATACATGGTTGTGTACACTGTCCCGGCAGTTGCGTTTTGGACGCCGGACCATACGAGGCTATTTGCTCCCCACATAAGCCCTGCATACACGACGGCCGGGTATGTAAAGCCCTTGAAAGGAGCGATGGCGATGTCTAGAATGCGGTTCGGCCGAGGTGTGTCCCTCAGGCCCAGTTCCTGCCAGTAGGTTTTTCTAGGTTTCATAACTTTGCACTCTTCCACATCAGTGCTTGGTAGTATTTGTGGACTAGACTTTGAGTTGGCAGTCTTGTCAGCTGTTGCGTTTTGCCAGAGGCCACTGTCGTTGGCTTGCTCTTTGGAAGACATCAGAGCTGATTCCTTGTCAGTGTCTTCCATGTGTTTGCGGTCGTAGTTAGTCTCCTCCATGAACAGGAAGCAGTACAAAAGTGCGATGCCGTTGAAAATAGCGCACCACCACTTCGTGGCACAAGTCAGCTCTGATCTCCCACATCCGACTAATACCGGAGACAAGACTTACCAGAGTCCATTCCCACCCCATGCCACTATTGATGAAACCCGAGATCATTGGAGCGAGCTTCCCAGTCAGTGCAAGCGACCACCCATACCAGGCGAGGTACTTTGCTCGTTCGTCTAGTGGTGCCGTTAGTCCTGCTGCGGATCCTAAAGTGGCCGTGTTTTGGAATTCTAGAAAATTCTAAAACGCGGATGACGACAATTCATGACGTGTCAAAAGTGATGCTTACGAGTGAACCACTGTTTTCATGAGTTAGTGGTCACAAGGTCTTGCAGGGGTGTCTGAGGGGATCTCACAATATCCGTGATTGAAATCTCGCAGAGCGACTCCACGGGTGAGCCGAACAGGCCGAGGAGGATACGGTTTACCTGGTAGGTGGAGGCGGTCGTACATAGCGGCGCGGTACCCATGATGACAATGTTCGCGATAAGTGAAACCAAATACGCTGGACGCTTCCCGTACTGCAGAGCTAAAGGTTGCCATAGGATGCAGCCCCATCCATAGAATAGGAACTATCACGGCGCGGTGGGCTGAGTTAGTTTCTCGAAAGTGTGATATGCACTTTGTACAGTATCAATTAGACGTACCATGATGCCTGTGCCATTGTTTAGGTCAGTCAACGTCAGTCCCGTCGCTTTTCGTATAGGAGTTACGACCGAGTACACCGCGCTGGAGGGAATCGCCAACAGCATGGTGTACACCACGACGCATGAGGTAGCGAGGAGCTTCCGGCGCAAGGACCAGTTCAGGGGATCGTCCGGGTCATCACTTGGTCTTGGAATGAGAACGATATCGTGCAAGTCTTTTCCATCTGCGTGTTTCATTGCCATTGTCCCCTCCAGGTCGATTAGGTGGACAGTACCAGGAGGCAAGGACTGTGCGGACGTCGACTCGCCATGACCAACAGTTTCCGCCATTCTGTAGTATTTGGGATCTCCTCAATTTTGAGCACTGAAATGCGTGAAATAAAACGAACTAAGGCAATGTTTTGGCAAAAGCATGTGTCGGGGATTTGCTTCGCTGGTCTACCTAGGGATATAAAGTTCTTCGGCTCCCACAATCTACACCTGTCACATCTCAGGTAAACAATGACCATTGCCCCGCAGTGCACAGCACTCATACCCCTGACGATAGAGCAGAGATTCCTATCAAGAACACCGGTGCCATGCAAGTGATGCCTATCTTGATAACCGGCATGCATGGAAGACTTGGCATTGATCAGACTGGATCACGGCTGGATTTGAATGTAGTCCACATTTACCCTAGGGTAAGATAGCTAGCTCAAGTGCCTTCTTGGGCAGATGAAGCCATTGACTCAGGCAAGCATGAATGCAAGTTAAACAGGTTGTAGTCAACACAAGATTGCGGATCAAATTTAAGGTTACTCCACTGGTACTTTGATAGGTTCATTCATGCCATGCTCAGCCTTTGCAGTAGCCTACTTCATACCTTTATAACTAGGTACCTAGATATGTTTCTTACTTACTATACTAAGTGTAGTAAGATAGTATAGTATAGAAAAAATAGTGTACTATACCTATTATGTTCATGATAATAAGAAGCTTATTAAAATATATTAAAATATCTACTACATATAGTAAGTTAAAATATAAAGAAAAGGAAGTTACGTTTAATAATTATTTTAATACTGTAATGACCTACTTAAGTGGCCCGCCAGGGTACTAGAACGGAGTTCTAGTACTGTTAGATCTTTTGGTCTCTATAGTGTAGCGGTTACTGGCGGACGTTGCGTTACAAATACCTTTAAAGTAATTACTAAATTTTTAAAAAAGGAATATAAATTACTCTAAGATTAAATTAGATATATCTAAGTACTATATTTAAAGTTAATATTATTATACTTATAGTTAGACTTAATATATTAAACATAGTAGTATAAAAATAACGCGTTATATATTAATTTAAAGGCTAAAGTTTAAACATTATTAATAGTATTAGAACCTAAGACCTTTTCTCGTACTATTAAGTTAAATTCTTCCGCCTTCTTTCATATTAATTTACTATATTTTTTAATTGAAGTAGTTTATAACTTTGACGTTATTACTATATACTAATAGTATAAAGTATATTAGAAATAAGGTAAATATAATAAGTAGGATATTCTATTATAATATATAAATATTAAACTTATGTATAATAATAAATATATAAATTAAAATAATATTTATATATATTGAAGCTTTAAGATTTATATAAAATTATTAATAGTTATAAGAATTTCTTTTCTTTTAAAAGATATTAATTCTTTAAATATAACCTTTTAACTTTAAAATTATTATATATATTATATACCTTAAGTTAATAGTTAGAAGTAATGAAAATGGAGAACTTTTACATTTTACTTTTCAAATTATATTATTTAAGTTTAATCGAAGCTTTATTATATAGACGTGATGAAGCTATAATACCTTTAATTGTTTCTTTAATAGATATAAATATCTCTGTTCTGTAACAAGGGCTAAGTAGGATTGATACATTAAATGGTAGAAGATGCGGTCTCCCTTCTTACTCCTACTGTTGTCAGGTGGCTGCTAGCTTGCAGGCCCTATAGATGCGTTTGTTGCGTTTAGATGTATGCTGATCTTTTTTTGCTATCGGTCCTAGTATTGAGATGTGATGACTTCTTTGCAGGCTTCCAAGTGCGGTCGTACCCAGGTACTCTACCGGATGGTATAACTCGCCAATAGGAAATTCTTGCCCAAATATCAACGAAACAATTGGGAGATATTGCTCTTTCACGGTAGCTGTCCCCGCTTTTCGATGTGTCCATGCTTAAGCCCCATGGCAGGCCGCGGCAGTAGGTCAGACTCCTTCTCGAAGTGGATTCTTATTTATTTCCAGGCAGCAATGCACATTGCCACCCTTTTCGGACAGTTAGTGTCGGTAGGTTCTAAACGTACGTACGTCGTATATAGGTCTGGTGGTGTTGTTGTTGGTTGGGTCGCATTCACTAGCTAAAGGCCCCTAAGCGAGAGGGACCTACTTATAGTAGTCTAGGTATAGGTTGGTTGCTCCTACCAACGACACTTGCAACTTTTTCTTTTATCACAGCTAAAAACAACACATGTGATATCCACCTAATAGCAATGATTCCGCCCTTTTTCATAGCATAGCAATCCGTCCTTATAGCAATAGCGTTAGATGCTTCTTCTATAATGATTCCGCCTTTTTTATAGTATAGCAATCCGTCCTTATAGCAATAGCGTTAGATGCTTCTTCTGTAATGATTCCGCCTTATGCCTCGGTCTTCGCCCTCCAATGGTTATATAGGGCAAAAAAAGTTAAGGCTGTGCTGTGCGATTGTCGTCTTGTGTAAGAATGAACTTAGTTGCTATATTATCTTGTATAAGAATGAACTTGGTTGTTGTAAACGAAAGCAATCTGGTGATGTTTTAGTAGGCGACGGCCGCCCTCGTCTAGTAACGGGGAGGCGATTAAAAAGTATGTAAAGTTAGAGTTAAGTTGAAGTCGATCACGATATAGTTGTTCTTGTTAGCGATTAAAAAGTATATAAAGTTAGAGTTAAGTTAAAGTTAATTATAATGTAGTTGTTTTTATTAAGGTTAAAAGGATTGCTGGTTTTAAAGAAACTATTAAAGTTTTAATAGTTTTATATATATTAGCGGAGGAAAAAAAGTTGCAATGCTAGCGGTGCAAGCGAAAAGAAAAAGTATATAGTTTTAGCGCTAACGGCGTTCTTTCCCTATTCCTTCTTTACTAGGAAGAAACTAGTTTTATTTTTAGCCTTTATACTAATTTATTAATATAAATATAAAGTTTATTGTTATTAACTAACCTTTATAAAGCTAAGTTTAGCGTTACCTTTATTATAACATTTACTAGGTTATTTTTTCTATTAATTTATCTTACTTTTATAATTTCCTTTACTTTATATAATTACTATAATAATATAATATTAATTATTAGCTATTTCTCCTTTATAGTTCCTAGTTTAACTAAATACTTTTATAAGCTATAGGAGTTTATATAAATAATTAAAGGAATATCTAGTAACAATAATTATTTTATTACTATTCTAATTATTGTTGCTAAGTAGATTCCTATATTTATATTATTTACTATTCTATAGATTTTACTTGCTAGTATACTTTAAGTTATATATTTATATTTAGTAAATAATTAATATAGTATA
>MAVT02001525.1:0-11941 GCA_001702395.2 Diaporthe helianthi
CTTAACCACTATTATAGACGCTTAGAATCCTAAGCAACCAAAGGAAATATAGAATAAACAAGCTACTAGCAAGGCTAAAATAATTATTAAGTCTATATATTTATTTTAACAAAGCTATTATTGCTACTAAATACAAATAAGCACTCTTAGTTTTTATTTTTTTAAAGAATTAAACTTTAAACAACTAAAAAAAAAAGTCTCTTTTATATTCTATAAACGCTTTAAAAACCTTTTATTAAAAACATTGCGCTACTTTAATTAAATACCTTTAAAAACAATAGCTAACTTTGGAAACCCTTTTATAGCTATTCCTCCTAGGGCCTTATTTGCTAAAAATATTTTAAAATAATTATCCTCTTTTGCTAAAGCATTAAGCTTATCAAGTACGCCTTCCTTTATCTTAATTCCTCCCTATAAGGGTTAGTACTATAACCCTTTTTATCCTAATTTATTTATCAATATTAGTAAGCAAAGTAGAAACTAGTTTCCTAAGTACTTTAAATATAAAAGCAAGAGACTTACTCAAGCTATCCCTTTTATTTTTAATAACCTAGTTACAAACATTTAAAGTTAACTTTTACCTTCGCTAGCGCATTTACCTTAGATTATATAACTATAGAGAATGTTTAATTAAGCTTAATATATAGCTAAAATTACTTTAGTTGCTATTTTTCTACCTTAGGCTACCTCTATTATAATAAACAATCTTAATATAAAAAGGTTTAATAAAACTAATATATTTTAGGCTATTTTAAATATTAAAAACTTAGCTTACTAGTTTTTATACTTAAAAAACAATCTTTTAACGCTATTTAAGCAAAATACTAGTTCTTGTAAGCTTGCCAAAGTAATTAACTAGATTACTACTAGCCTTAGAACCTAGCAAACTTAGAAGTAGCAACTTATTGCTTTCTTCAAAACAAACAACAAATTAATACAAGCAAACCCCAATAAGGTAATTCAAAAGCTTTACAAAAATAATCCAGGTAATAACTTGCGTAAATAAAAAGCTAGGGTTATTAAGTACAATTAAGTCCTTAGCAATACTAAAGACCTAGCTACCACGCCTATTTAGCCCTTCTATAAGTACTTGCCCCCTTGGGTAAAGAAGTTTCTCCTTCTTAAAAAATATACTAGTTTTAATCCAAAGACTATACCTTAGCTTAAGTTTAAATCCATTCTCTTAAACTTTCTTAACAAAAAGATCAAATATACTAAGCAAAACATATTCAAAACTAGCTTTATCCTATAGGATTAACCTATCCGCCCTTTTAACAATATTAGTTCTATTTTCAATAATAAATAGTTTTCCCGCAGTTGCACTATTCCTAATCAAAAACTATATTCTACTAAAACAATGTTTTAAAATAATCCTATTAACTATATTACTAAGGGTATTATAGATATAAAGATCAATATTATTAAGTTTTTTTAGCCAAAAGGAAATAGTTTTATTGAAATTTAAAACTATACAAAAGCTCGTTTGTATAACGCTTAGCGGGACAACCTAGAGCTTTCTAGCCCTAAAGCGGTTAGTTTTATCCAAGCCCTAGCTATTGTATATAACAATAACTCTAAACCTTAGTTAGATAATAACAATAAAATCTATATAACCATTAATAGTATTTAATACCGCAAAAACAAATCTATTAAGGCTTGTTATAGCTATACAAATCCTAATTATAACGCCTATTATTGCCCCAAGTTAAAAGCTCTTGCTAATTACTAACTTATCTATTGTTTCAAGTAGAAAAAAACGTTAGTTATTATTAGCACCCTTTAGAAAGCTAAAAAAAGCCTAGCAAAGTACTTAAACCTAGATACAATATATAAATATTGCAATTAGCCTAGTACAAAAATAAAAGCTTATATCCAAGGGCACCTTAAATTCCTTTCCCAAAAGAATTATATCAATCTCCCTTATATTTAAAGGTATCGCCGCGTAGTTAAAAGCAACCCTTTCTTTAAAAGTAATACCTTGCTTAGCACTTTAAAAACCCTTTTTAACCCAAATTATCCTAAATCAAGTTATATTAAAAGTCTAGCTATAGCCTTTAACGCTAAAATATAAATAGTAATAATTAATAATAAGTTAATATGCCTACTTAACCTTTAAATTCTCGCTATCGCTGCAAAAAAGAAAAAAATAACTAAAAAGATATTTAATTAAAATAATGCTATATTTAAACCTATTTCGAATACTTTTATACTAAATGCTTATATTCGTTTTGCTAACAAAGAATTAACTAAAGCTCTTTAAAACACCTAAAACCTTAAGGATAGTTAAAATTTTTGTTTTTAGCGTAGTTAAAAAAAGGGTACGCTAAATAGCCTAAATTCTATTAAATTAACTAACTTGCCTAGGCGTTCTCGCACTAAGAAGCTTACTAAGCCTATTTTAGCTCTTAAAAAAGTAGCTACGTAAGCTATTTTTTTTAAAACTATTAAACTTTACGCTTTTAACTTATTAGCACTAAGTAGTATTAATTCTACGCTAATTAAATAGCTTTACACCCTATAAAACGATACTAAAACTATATTAGAAGTTCTTTTTAAATTAGTACAAAATATAGAGTTTAGGTCTTATTAACTATTAATTTTAGTTATAAGTGCCTTAGATACTACATATAGCTAGTTTATTGTTAGTTATAAGGTTAATTCCATTTCTACTATAACTACAAATGTAATTAATTAAGGCTGCTATAATTTTGCCTATCTAATAATCTATATAGGTAACAATACTCAAGCGCTTATATTAGCCCTCTTTAATACTAAAGCTAAGATAAACCTTTTGCTTTTATTCTATTGCAATAATAATAATCTTTTTTACGCCTAGTTAAAGTTAATAAACTCTATAGTTTACAATAAAGAGTCTTTATTTTTAATCAAAGTAATAAAAAACTAGGTTTGCATTAGTTATAAGCGAATTCGTTAAGTTTTCTTTATAGTTAATAATATTACGCATAATGTAGCTTACTATATTCTTTTGGGAATACTCTTTTTTTTAAATATAAACTTTACGTTTAAGAAATCCAATAGGTTTTTATTTGCTTACGTTACTATAGGTAACTTAAAAGTAATGTATAGTTTTAGACAAAGGAATTAAAAGCCTTTTAGCGTTACCTTAACGGCTAGTGCAAAAGTCCTTAAGCATTATATTCTTTATACCTTAGCTATTAAAGCTAGGTTTAATTAGCTTAATTAGAATAAAGTGCGTATTGGAAATCTAGTTAAACCTTTTAAAGCCTAGCTAAATTAGCTAAAGCTTAAGAATAGTAATAAAGTAGTTAGCCTTTTAACTAGTAATAACTTTAAAAGGATTTTTACTATATACGCTAAGGAGGTTTAAGCTTAAATTAAAACAATATACTAAAAAAAAGGGATATTTTAGCTTAATTATTATTGTATGTATGGATTTTATAAAGTAAACTAAGTAGCTTATTTTTAAAAGTAAGTTAACAATATTTTATTTCTAGCTATAGTAGCTAAAGTAGTTAGAAAGACTCTAGCTTTAGCAATTAGAATGCTATATAAGCGCGTAGGTATTAAAGTACACTTTATTAATAACTATTCTTTGGACGGCTTTGTTTTTAATAGGATTATTAACTGGAAACCATTATATAAAGAGAAAATTAGGGAAGCTATAAATACTAACAAGGGTAGTATATATAATGCTTAGATTTAGCCTAAGTTTTTTAACATTTCGTAAAGTTTACATTTTACTTTTAATTAGCTTGCTATAATAATAAAGAAAAGTTGCAACGGCTTTTTAGTTGCTAAAAGAAATATGTTTATTTATATACTTTTTAACTAGGAAAAGACTTTAGCTTGGGAATTTGCCTATGTTTTTTAAATTAGCATAAGCATTATTTTACTGCAATCTATGAAAATAGTACTATATAAGGCTTATTAGAATAGCAATAATGTATTGCCTAAAGCCTTTTAGAAGATTACTATTAAAATACTTTAAAAGCGCTAAGCTAGTAGCCTTATTAAGAAGTTTTATATTTTATATTGTAACAAGTAGTTTTTTATTAGCAAAAAAAATAAGGGCTATTAATTAATTAACAATATTAGCTAGGCTAACAATATTACAATTAAAAATGCATTTATTTCTTTTGCTATAAATAAATTCTTTAAGAAGTTTGCAATATATATAGTTTTATTCTTTTTTAACTTTTTTTTTAACTACAATTAAATTAAGCTAAATAAAAAAAATAAAGATATTATAACTTTTGCTATACTAATTGGATTGTTTTAGTAGTATAAACTTTTTATAGAAGCTATAAATTCTATTGCCTAGTTTATACGTTGTATAGTTTAGCTTTTTTATAATTTTATTTTATAAATCTATAAGCTTTTTATAAACGATATTGTAATTAAAGGTTTAACTATAAACTATAGCGGGCAGGAGGCTTTTAATTTCCTTAAAGTTAAATAGTTTATTGCAAAGTATATCAAAAACCTTAATAATATATTCTATAACATAGAGCTAGCTAGAGGAATAATTAGTACTATAAAGTTTAACTAGTATAAGAAGTAAGCTAATATTGTAGGCTATATATATAGCACTTTTAGTTAGTTACTTACAAATAAGAAAATTATTAAGATTAAGGAATAAACAATGTATACTATTGTTTTTTAAGTTTAGTTTTTTATTAGCTTTGCTAACTACTACTAAGCGTAGATCTCTAACTACAGCATTATTGCTAAGCCTTTGTTTAACTTTCTTAAGAAAAAAGCTATTTTCGCTTAGGATAATACTTGCTAGAACGCAATAAACTAAATTAAAATAGTAATTACCTTAAAGCTATTTTTAATTAACCTAGACTACACTAAAGGAGATATTATTCTTATAGTTAATGCTAGCCTACTTAAATAGGGTACTTGTTTAATGCAAGTAGTTAACAGTGTTTAGTACTTAGTATACTACAAGAGTAATACTTAAACAAAAGCTAAAAAGCTTTATAATGCTACTAAACAAGAATACTGCGCAGTTTTATATGCAATTAAACGCTTTTAATTTTATATCTTTAGAGTATATTTTTTCCTAGAAATTAATTTAAATATTCTCGTTTAGCAACTTAAAGGCTTAGCAATAAATGTTCCAAAGGCTTTAATTACTTAATAGCTAGCTATTATTTGCACCTACGACTTTATAGTAATCTATGTTAAAAGCTTAGATAATTTAGTTGTAAATGCTCTATTTTAAAAGCTTGCTAGCTTGTTTAACAATAAAAATCGCTACTATAAGAGTAATATTAAAAATTAGTGTAATTTAATACTTACCTAAGTTTTAACTCTAGAGTTAAATACTAATTAAATACTATTACTTTAAAACAACTATTTTTAGTTAAAGCAATCCAAGTAAATTGCTTATTTTTTTATCTATAGGGAGCTTTTACTAAATCTTAAGGGCAAATAGTTAAATATATTTAAGAAAACAATTCTTTAGTTTGTTATATATAAGTAAATTCTTTAGCGTTTACTTAAGAAAAATCTATAACGCCAACGTGTTATTAATAATCCTAATTAAAAACAAAGAATTATTAGAAATATATATGCTCCTTTTAAACATAGGGGGTATAAAGCAACATATAGGCGTATTAGAGCTATATACTACTAGAAGGGGATATATACTAACGTAGAAAAAGCTATTTTTACTTGCCCTAAGTATATTAAATGGAATATTTAGCACTATAACAATGGAGTTATTCCAACTATACTAAATAGCTTTTTTGTTAAAATCTATATTAATATTTAGCACTTTCTTTTTAATTAGGGTTGTATGTACCTTGTAAAGGCTTATTGTAACTTAACTAGCTAGCTAAAGGTAATAGCTTTGCGTATAGCTAACGCTAAAAGCATTAGGAGGTTTTTTATTAATAACATTTTACTTAAATAAAACCTACTTCTTAAGGTTATTATTAATAGAGAAAGGAAGAATATAGATAAATTTGCAAAGTATTTACGCTAGATTAACGTTTACTAAGTCTTTTTGTTAGCTTATAACCCTTATACTAATGGTATTGTAAAGTAAAGCTACTTTAATTTAGTTACTACTATAATAAAAATAATAAACAAGCATAATATTAAAAGCTAGCGTAGTATATTGCTATATGCTTTTTTTGCTAATTAAAAATTTCTAAAGCGTTTTTATAAAAGAGCCCTTTTTATCTTCTCTATAAGTATAAGCCAATTATCCTTATCGAGATTAATATCTTTATCTAAAGGGTATAAGCATAGAACTTAAATATATTTATAAAAGATACATTAATCTACTAGTTTTAATTACTGCTAAATCTTAAGGAAGATATTTTAAAGGTATAGAATACTATAGTAGAATATAGGAAAAAAGCTGCGTTAAGGGATATACATAGGGGGTTTACAAGACTATAGCCGCTAGTAAAAGATAACCTTGTGTTGGTTATAAACGAACAACGGAAAACTAATTATTTATCTTTTTGCAAGTTAACCCACTAATAGTTTAAACCTTTTATTATTAAGTTTGTAGAACCCAATAATGTATACAAGCTTTGCATGCTAAACAATGTTCCAATTAATAGTATATTCTTTCTACGCAAGCTTAAGAAATTTGTTAAGTATAATAGAATTTGAAAGCCTAAAGTTTTATGTCTTTAGGCACCTTAATCTCTATTAATTAAAGCTTTAAACTTTAAAGAGGGAGATTCTAGTTAAGCCTTTTTAAACCCCATAGTACTTATGCCCTTTGTAGACATTTCGGACTATAATAACAATTTTAATTAGTTTTAGAACTAGTTAAATGTTATCTTACTATTAAGGGTAATATTATAACAATTATCCTTAATGTTTATTTTTTTGTCTTTTTTAGCATTTTTTAACTTTTCCCTGGGGTATTATCTACTAGTTACAAGGGAATTTAATAAACCATCTATAGGTTTTATATAGCTAAACTAGTATATTAATATTCCTTTAATTACTTATAATAATACCCGGAGAACTAAATATAAAATATTCCCTGGTTTTTAATTACTTTTTTTTAATTCCGTTTTTGCATTCTTAATAGCGCTGTTTTTATCCTTAACGTTTAAAACGTTAGGGGCTAGTGTATTATTCTATCTTGTTTGTATTAATATACTAATACACAAGACATTTATTTATATATTTTATTCTATATACTTATTTTAATTTTTCGGCAAAAAAAAAAGCATATATCTAATTAGTAGGTATGTAATTAAAAAGCATTATTTCATTTGCTACAAAAAAGGTTGTTAAAAATTTATTATAAGTATCTAGCCCTTTGCACTAATATTAATATCCATTAAATATTCCTATAGTTATAACCTTCTTTTTTTTACTCTTACTCTTAATGCTTCTTAAGCTTTAGGCGCCTAGGTTAAACCTTAATCCTCTTAATCTCTTTAATAAAAGCTTTACAACACTCGTTATAATTATATTGAAAAACAATTTAAATAATAGTACTAATTTAAAGTTTAAATAATAGTATATTCCAACAATTAGTTTAATAGTTTGCAATAGCATTATTAATAATAGCAAAATTAACAAGTTTATTAAAGCAGCATTTTTAGCTCTTAATTATATATACGCAGTTTGTATAGGCGTTTCTCTTAAATCCTTTAATTAACTTGCATTTAAAGAGGGGGATTATAATGGGTATACCCTAGAAGGAGTATTGTTCTATTTTAAACATATAACAGTTGCATAGGGTTTTGTTTTAACGCTCTAAAGTAGCAATTAAAAGGCTTGCGGTATAACGTTTATCTTTGTTGTTGTAAATTATAAATATATACTTTTTATAGAGTAGTTTTACTATTTTCTTTACAAAGATGTTATTAATATCTCTTATTATAAGCTTATAGATGTTTTACTAGATAAACTTAAAATTTTTGTTTTTAAAAAGCTTGCTAAAAAACATTGTAATTTTTTTAGGGTTTTTCTAATTATTTAAAAGCTAGGCAATATATTAGTTAGCACCTTTTCCTTTAAGGTAGTAAATACCTATACTCTTAATAAAGGTATAATAAAAGGGATTCTTTTAAATTTACTTAGCTATAAAGTATTCTCTTCGTTTAAAGTATATAGCGGGACCGCTATTATAAAAAGCAATAGGGCTTTTATAATTAAAGATAGGCTTAGAAGTTGTAAGGGTAAATAACTCTTGCTTTTTGCCCTTCTTTTAATTGTTTTTCTCGCTCTTTAGCCTAACGAGTTCTTTATTTTTAAAAACAAAATCTAGGAACGCTTACCTTACTTGCGCTTTCTTACCTAGGGATTAAACACTAGTAAGTAGAATAAATTTATTATTTATAAGATTATTTGCAAAATTATTAACGTTTATCTTGTTATTTGCTTTTTTAATTAAGAAAAATGGGTATAAATAAGGGAGTTTAAATGCCTTGTTAAGAAAAAGAAAAGAGAAGGAGGAGGTTAGCGATTACTAGCAACGGAATTTAAAAACCTAAAAGGAGTAAAAAGAAAACTAATGGAATTAGTAGTTAAAAGTATTTAGTAACTTAGTTAAGGTTTAATTAAGTAACTACTATTTAGTTAAATAAAAAAAACGCTAGTAAATTACTTAGCATTATAACTTTCCTCGCTAAATAACCTTCTCTTTAGCAACTATTTAAAAGGGCTTTATTTACTACCTTTAGCTAGATTTAAATCTTTTTCTTTTTTTTTTGCAACGTAGTAGCTACTCTTCTTGCTTAATTCTATTTTAATTAAACCTTTTCTTTTTGGGTTAGTTAGTAGTAAATCCTTAAAAAGCAAGTTGTATAAGGTTGCTGCTAAGTATTGCGCTAACTAAATATATTCTTACCTTTTTTACCTTCTTTTAACAATCTATATAGCAACCCCTAGGGATACAAAACTCTTTTTTTATTTTCCCCTTTTGTTATTTACTTTTCTACTACCTAGATTAGTATATTTCCTAAGATAAGCAAGTGTTAATAGCGCGGAAAAAGCAAATCCAAAGGGCTTTTTTTAAACGTTTTAATGCAAAACCTTAAGGAAATTATTTAAAGCGCCTTTAAATTCCTTTTACTAAAATATCCGCTTAACCCAAATGCGTCTTTGCCTAGTATTAAAAAAAGGATTAGTTTTAACCTAAAAAAGCGGAAGTTAAGCTAAGTTCCCTGCTTTTTTATACTAACTTTGGTAATTACTATTCTAAAGTCTATTTTCCAAACCTAGTAAATATTTAAAACCAGAATATATTTAAGTATAGCAAAAGTATAGCTTTTAGCTAAAATTCTTTTAAAACTTAAATCCTTATAAATAGGCTTTATATTTCTAAATCCTAGAGAAACTTTAAAGTAAAATAACTACTATTCTATAATGCTAGTTAAATACCTCTCGAGGAGATAAAGTATATTTTAAAAACACACTTTCCTAGAATTAATTTATACTCTAAGCTTTATTAACCTTTTAGATTTACTTATTTTTTCGGAAGGTATTAGGGGTATTTTTTGCTTTTGCTCTATAATGCTAAAGGACTTCTTACTGTTAAATAGCAACTTCGCAGCGATTATATTATTTTGCTTTTATAATAGCAGCTATTAAACCTTGTTAATCTTGTTTTTTTTCTTAACTAGCCTACTAAGTATAATAAACACTTAACTTTAAACCTTAAGTAGCAAAAGCTTAAAGAAACTTATTAGTTTATTGTTTTATTCTTTTATTATGTTAATTACTAAGTAATTGCTATCTATAATTACAAACTCAAAAAATTTTTAGTTATAAATACTTATCCAAATTTAAAGAGCTGCAAATTTAATTTTAATGCTATAAAGAATATTATACTTTTATACTTAAAGAATAGGCTTTCTAAAGAAAAAACTAATAGGCTGCTACTATTAGCTATACAACTTAATTTAACTACTTAACTTTTGATTATAAACTATAAGTAGTATATAGCTAACTTTGTTGCTTTCTTTTTTTGGGAGAATAGAGGAAAATCTAACTAAATAATTAAGGATTAAATAACCTTTAACCTTGCATAAAGCA
This sequence comes from Diaporthe helianthi, assembly GCA_001702395.2. Taxonomy (NCBI): domain Eukaryota; kingdom Fungi; phylum Ascomycota; class Sordariomycetes; order Diaporthales; family Diaporthaceae; genus Diaporthe; species Diaporthe helianthi. The sequence goes on from MAVT02001525.1 coordinate 10,009, forward strand.
CTTTGCCTAAGCATCCCTTGGAAAAGTTTGTTTTTTATATGTAAATATTTTTAATTTAATTAAAGATAAACAAAACTAGTAAATAAGTTTAATAGCTTATAAACCAACCTATTATTACTTTAGATAAGATAAAAAACCTAAAAAAAACTAAGGACTAGCTTATTTCCTAGCAAGAACTTACGTAAAAGGAAATATGGAATGTCCTACCAAAAAAGCTATTGCCTAATAAAAAGCCTATGGAATTTATAATTAAGAACATCTCCCAGTAGTTTAGCAAAATTAACCTAAAGCGCCCTATTAATTACTAAATATTCTAATATTAAACCCTAGAGTTTAATGTTATTAAGGAATTTAGCAAACTTTTTATAGTTAATACTATTAAAAAGGTAAAAGCAAAAAGCGCTGCTTTGTATAATAATCAAGTTACAATTCCTATGTTTAATAGGTATGGTTTTTGCCTTCGAATTAAGATATAGGAAAAAGAGAAAGAAGTAGGACACCCGCTGCAACTAGGCTTTGTAAAAACGCTATCATTATATATAATAAGGCTGCGCACAAGTACATTAACACTTTAAAAGCATACAAATAAGTTTCTATGCTAGTAATTCTACTTAAACACGTTTTATAAGCAAACACTATTAAAATAGTCCTCGAGAAGAATAAGTATACTACAAAGAAGGAGTAGAAGGTAGTACGAAAAGCTAAAAAAAGCTATTAAAACGCTAAAAAAAACCCTTAAGGTTTTTAATTAGGTTACTTTAGTTGTATTGCCCCATTGCCCACCGTATATACAATAGATCTAAAAGAAGTGTATTCTAAAGCGCAGAGAAAACCCACTACCAATGGGCTATATAAGCAGTTATACTACCACATAGATTTTTAAGCTTTTAAAAAAACAATCTTAATCTCTTCTTTTGCCCTATACTATATATATCCCCTTTAATTAAAGCGTACAAAATCTATCTTTTGGCCCCGGGCCACCATTTAACTTTTTTCCCCTCTTTTCCTCTACGGCGTTAAACGTACCTTCGGCGGCATCTAGCAAAGCGACGACCTAACACTGTTGGGTTCTCGTTTTTAATAATAACCCTTTTAATATACCTATATTTTTATAACTAAGCTTTACTAACTTATATTATTAAATTTATTTATTTTCTTTTAAAAATCTAAAGGACTTTATTAATCCTTTTTTTTACTATTATAAGTTATTAGTTTCCTTTAATACTACTTAGCTCCTTATAGAGTTTAATAGTACTTCTATAGCTTTATCTAAGACTATTTATAAAAAATTAACTATATAAGGTTTTTAAATAGCTATAAGTTTAATTTTTACTATAATTAAAAATAATAATAATAATAATCTCTTTAGTACAGAAGTTAAACTCTTACTTACTCTATCTAACTCTATTTTCTATAATTATTATAGTTAGTAACTTACTTATATACTAGCTATAAACTAACTATCTACTATATAAAGTAGTTTTTATTAGACTAAAGACTCTAAAAACCTCTTAAAGGTAGTAAACTAAAGCTATAACTACTAAGGTACTTTTAAGCTTTTTAAAAGAAGGCCCTTTAATAATCCCTTAAAGCTTAAAAGAAACTCTAATACCTTTACCTAATTTTATTTATAACTATATTCCTACTAAGGTATAAAGCTATATAACTCTTTCTTTTTAGAAGCATATTTATAACCCTATTATTAAAGTTATAAAGCTTACTTAGAATATATTTAATTATAAAGAGTACTATATAGCTTAGTAATATATTATTATAGTATATATACTTTATAACTACTATTTTTAATACTGTTTTAAGTAATATAAAAACTTAGTCTTATATTTAGTAAAGCTAATCCTTTATACAATTATAAATACTAATTAATTCTACTATAATTATTATATAAAGATATACTACTTACCTTATATTATAG
>MAVT02001526.1:0-11937 GCA_001702395.2 Diaporthe helianthi
CTAGGGGTTAAAAACTTTGTATAAAATTTATATAATGAGTTTGTCACAACTCTGCCTATTATTAACTTAACAATTTATTATAAAACTTTAACCTTTAGAAAATCTTATAATAATTACTATATAATAACTATTAACTATTTATACTCTTTAATTTCTTTACTTAGCTATAATTACGTTAAGCATCCTATAAAGATAATATACAACATATCGATTTAGACAAATATAGTAGGTTTTACTATATAAGAAGTTTTATACTAACGTTTTTAATTTACTTTTATAGACTTATTTAGATAAAAGCTTCTATTTAACATAAGTAAATATATTATTAAGCTATACATAGTTCATTTATACTAGTAATATTAAATACCTTTATTTATTTAAATTAAAAAAAGGGTAATTTCTTAGTTTTATATATAAAGTAAAGTAGGTTTATATACTCTTTAAGGTTAAAACTATCGCGGTTTATCAGCTAGTTTAACGCCGTTAAGTACTAGGTGAAAATGTTAATCGATTTATAAGTTAGGTAAATTACTTAAAATAGGTAATATTAAAAAGCTCTAGTCGTATAATCTAAGATTTTAGCTAAATTAGTATATATTATACTAGCGAAACTAGCTAACTATAATTACCTTTTTTATAAGACTACTTTAGAATAATTAATTAAACTACTTATAATATAAGCTAAAGTAAGGTAATTATATTTTATTACTGTATATAGTCTTAAATATATAGATGTATTAGCCTAACTAGAAATAATAATAGAAGAAAGATAAGTAAATAAGTTTATCTTAATATGAAAGTAAGTATTTACTTTAAGATAAGTTTATTATATATAAAGATATTTAATCTATTTTTAGAGTTATATATATAATAAGTATACAGGTATATAAGACCCTAATATATATACGTATATAAGATCTATAAGTATATAGCGATATAATACCCCTTTATATATAGGTATGTAAATATATAGATACATTATTATAACTTAATCTATTCTTAAAGTAACTAAAAGATTTCATATTATAAATTAAATATATTTAGATCTTTAAAATAGTTAAACTTTAAATTAAAAATCTTGTAAAGTATTGTTTTAAATAAGAGTAGATTAACTAAGTTAGCTAAGCTTAAAGAGGGGTTCTACTAAATAAAACAAGAAAATACCTTAGTTATAACGAAAGTACATAGTTTAAATAACTTAGTTAAAAAAAACTATAACTATAAGGCCTTAAAACTAATACTTAAAAAGGGTAATTACTATATATAAAGCTTAAATAACTTTTTAAAAGCCTAGTATTTCTAGTATTTAACTTAGTATTATTATTTAGAAGAACCTTTTAAAGTTATTTATTATACTTTATATGTAATAAAGATCTTTATTATAAAACTTATGATTAACCCCCTTTTATATCTTTAGTAACGTTTTAAGTATAAAAGACCCTTTAATTTCGTATTAAACTTTCTTTACTATTATTACTAAGCTTTTCTATATTTTAATAGTATTTTAAGTAAAGTAAGTTACTTTTACTTAGTTTTATACTTTTTATAAAACTTTTCAATACTTTATAATAAGTTAAAAAATATTTACTTAACTTTACTAGAATAAATAATTAGTTTATACCTTACTAGTAAAGTTTAATTAAGTAGAGAATAGTATATAAAATACTTTAAAACTTCTTATGGTATATCCTTATAAGGGACCTTATTAATAAAGTAAATATACTTATACTATCTACCTAAGTTAATAGATACTAAGTTTTCTTTTTCTTTCTTTCTTTTTTTCTTTCTTTTTTTCTTTCTTTCTTTCATTCTTTCATTCTTTCATTCTTTCATTCTTTTATTCTTAAGTAAGCTTACTTATAAAACTAACTATATTTAAACTTTAAACTTTTCTACTTTAAATCTAAGGTAATATTATAACTTATTCTTTTATTTTAGTATTTCTATATTTAGTAGAAATAAAATAGTATAGTTAAATACTAATATATAAACGTAACTAGTAGCTTTTATAGTAATCTCTAAAATTAATTTTATTTCTACGATTATAAGCTTTTTATAATATACTCTAGTAAGTTTATATAGCTTTAGCTAACTAAGCGCGTTATATAAAATAGTTTATAACTGTAGGCCTAATACAAAATTTCTATACTCAATAGTAATTATCCATTAGATATAGAATTTAGGTTTAAGGTTAAGGTTATTAATAATAGCCTAAATTAAGCCCCTTAAACCTATAGTTAAGAAATAAGTATAGCGAGAAAGTTACCTTTAAGCAAAGTAGAAAAGTTAATAATAAGTATAAAACTCTCTCTAATTTACTTAATTACTTAATTAATTATTTCATTAATTACTTCATTACTTACGTATTTACTTATATTATGTAATGACCAGTCAGCGGTAGCCCTAGCTCCTTCTCGGCCACTATAAGTAGTAGCCCCCGCAGGCTCGAGGAACAAGGGCCGAAGGGGGCAAGAATTAGTTTTGCACCTTTACTACACCTAGTAGTACCTCTTCCTTAAACCTTTTACTAGTAATTATACCTAACAAATATACACGTTATTATAATTCTAATTCTTTTTCTTTATATTATTTACAATGCTACTACAAAAAAGAACCTTTTAAGTAAGCCCCGCGCTAGAGAGCTTGGGTACTATTTAATAAAAGGAAGCTTTACGCTTGCGAAAGGAAAATCTTTATCTATAAAAATAGCTAGAACTTCTTTATAATGCTTAAGTATTCCTTAAACAATAACTAAAAAACCTAAAGCTTGCAAATATTGTTATTTTACTTATAGGCTATAATTTATAGTAGTATAATAGTTAAATAATAAACTTTAAATGCGTTTATATTTTATAGCTGCAATTTCTTTATAATAACTATATAAAGGTTATTTACGCCTTGGATTACGTAGATAAGGAATATTAAAACTAATAAAATACCTATGTAAAATCTAAAATTTAGGAGTAAGGAGATAACAATAAGAACTTAGTTTTCGTTTTTAATTACTATCTATAAAAGGAATTCTGTAAGTTTAATATTAATTATAAAAAGAACTCCTAAAACGTTATAAGCTTTATTTAAATAGCTTTAAATAACGCCTATTAGAAAAAACAATAGGATTTATAGAGCTTTTACTAATACTTTAAAACGCTAAAGTTAAAATAGGAGCTTTGTAGTAATGCAAAAAGGGCTAATTTCTCCTTTTCCCGGCTTCTTGTCTAGCTATTAAGCTATATTTGTGCTAACTACGCTATAGCTATACCTAAAAAGCAAGATAATATAGTTCGTATTGCTTAGGCTATTTAAATAAGTACGCCTAAGAAGACATAGAAGTAAAGATATAAGGAAATAACTATAAAGAAAGAAGGGGTGTTGGAAAACCCTAATAAGAAGTTTAAAAATAGGCTTTCCAAGGAGCTTATAAACTAGAGAAAAGGAAATTTTAGCTAAGGCTAAAGTAGGGGGCAAGCTTTTTAGTTTAGGGGGCGCGCGCGTAGATTATTAAGTTAGCCCCCTTAGAAAGCTTAGGGAAGTATTAATAAAAACCCCTAATAGTAAAATTCTTTTAACAAATAAAATAAATATACTTAGTGTTTTCATTGTAGTAGCACTTATTACTATTTAAATAATTGCTCTACTTTCCTTACTATTAAGGCTTAATTAAGCTAAATTAAAGGACGCGGTAGCTTTTAATTACGGGGCTATTGTTAAAGCTAAGGATTTCGCGGTAAGTATAATTCTGCAAGTGGATTTAACATCGCTAGAGTTTACTTTATTAACTATATATCAAAGGAAGGATAACTACACTTGGGGAAAAAAACGATAAAAGTTAAAAAAACGTTTATAATCCCGAGCTAAGTAGCTATAGAAGATAGCTATAAAAAAGTAAAGGTTAATCTAAATACACAAGTTATAGTAAATCTTGTAAGCATTTTATTTGTTAATTGTTATAAATTTAAAAAAATTTAAAAATAATATATTTTTATTATTAAAGTTTAGTACATTAATATATTAACGTTTAAAGTTTATAAAGTTCCTTTATTACTAAAAGATTGTTATAGGAATAAAAAAAAGGTTTAATACTATATTGCAATAAAACGCAAGCGCGCTAAATCTACTTTATTATTAAGGATGCCTAGCTTAAAGGCCTTTTATCTTGGTATAGAATTTACCTTAAAAAACTAGTAGCTAAAGCAAAAATATTTGTATTTCCAAAAATAAACTTTATAGGTATTTTACAAAGAGTTAAAGAAGTTTGCTATATACTATGCCTTTCTCTTTACTAAGAAGCTAGTAAAGCCTAGTTTAAGCTTTAATAATAACTCCTAGAACCCAAAGAGGATAGATAACGCTTTAAAGCTCGCTTTTAATCCAGTATAGATTTACCTATAATTAAAAGAGATAGAGGATTTCTTTTAAAAGAAGAAAGCAAAAAAATTACCGCCCCATTGGGCAGCTAATTATACTATTAATTTAGTCCTAAGGACTTTACTCTTATTTCTTTTATTTCGTTCATTATTATAGTTAAAGCTTAAAATCTTGCGAGATTAGCTAGATAAATCCCTTGCGAATAAGCGAATTAGGCCTAGCAAGAGTCTAGTTAGTGCTCTAGTCTTATTCGCGCTAAAGAAAAATAGTACCCTTTGCCTTTGCGTTAACTACCAAGTACTTAATAAAATTATAGTAAAAAACTGCTACCTACTCCCTTTAGTGTTCGAAATTATAGACTACTTTGTAGGTGCTTAATACTTTTTAAAGATCGATCTTACTAATGTATATTACTGGATCCGCATCTAAAAAAAGGACAAATAAAAAACTGCATTCCAAATACAATATAGTTACTATAAATTCACTATTATGCCCTTTAAGCTTACAAATGCACTAGCAACCTTTTAGTTTTTTATCGCTAAAGTTCTTAGCAATTACATTAATATATATGTAATTGTTTATTTAAATAATATCCTTATTTTTTCTACTAACAAGAATAAGTATAAACAATACCTTTAAACTATTATTAATTGCTTTATAATAGCAAATTTATTTAGTAATCCTAAAAAGTATAGTTTTTTTAAATAAAACGTTAAATTCCTTGGGTTTATTATTAACTATAAAAGCATTTAAATAAACCCTAATTATATTAAAACTATCTAGGAATAGCTTATACCCTAGAGCTTTAAGAATATTTAGGTATTCCTTAGCTTTTGCAACTTTTATTAACATTTTATTAAAAAATACTTAAGGATAGCGCGCCTATTAAATAAATAATTAAAAGGTATAAGGAATAGCTAGAAGCTAGAAGGAATTAATCTTTTTTCCTTTAAATATAAAAGTGCTCGAAGAGTATTTAAAAAACTAAAAACTAAATTCTAATAAACCCCCCTTCTTTGCTATTACAACCCCTTGCTTTTTATTTAAATTAAGTATAATATATCCAATAGAGTATTTATAGCTATTATCTTATAGCATTATTTGTTAAATAGAAAGCTAGTTTAATACTTAATCGCGTTTTAGTTATAAAAGCTTTTAAGCGTAGAAATTAACTAGTTTACCTATAATTAAGAGCTAAATGCTATTATTAAGAGTTTTAAGTACTAGAGATAGTATTTTAAAAGTATTTGCAAGCCTATTATTGTTTTAATAAGTTACTATAACCTTAAGGGGTTTATATTCCAACGGGAACTAATATAAAAGTAGGTATAATAGTTAATATACCTTGCTAAGTTTAACTTTGTTATAAAGTATTACTTTAGAAAAATAAACCTTGTAAATATACTATTGCAAAAGCTAAACTACTTGTTAAGTAAAAAGCCTATAAATTTAAGATAAATTTTAATATTAAAATTAAAAATAGCTGCAACTATAGGGAAAACTTTGTAAAGCTTTCTTAAAAACTAGTTTGCTATAGCAATTTTAGTTAAAATAGTTTTTATAAAGGCGGGAATATATAGTAAACTTACTTTAATATTATATTAGCTTAACTTTACGGAACTATTATTGCAGTAGGTTATCTTAAAAGCTTAAGCTTAGGTGTACACTTTAAGCACTAGCATAATGCGCTTAAAGCCTTGCTTTTTACTTTTAAAGTTAATATATAAAGCTTAAAATTTAAACTTAAATGTTTAGTAAGAAGTTTAAAAAAGTAGATTTAACTTAAAAAAGTTAATAGGTTTTAAGTACAAAGTTTAAAATAAACTATTATATTAAAAAGAATGTATATATATACTAAATTAAAAAGTATTATAATAAAAGATTTTACAAGTTTATTATAATAAGCCTTTAAGCAGCTATTAAGAGTAAATAAAAACTTAAAACTTAGTTAAACAATATTTCTACTAGCTAAGTTTAAAAGCTATAGTAATAAAGTATATGCGCTCTTGCGCAATATACTAACGCAACTTATTATTGCGCTATTGCTTATATAATAAGCTTGCTTTACTTTTAATTTTACTTTAATTAATATAAAAACTAAGTATAAACTTTATTATAGGGTTCCCTATTACTATTATAAATGAAAAAAAAGTTAATGCAATCCTAGTAATTGTTAACCAATTTAGTAAAATAAGCTTTTTCTTTACTATAAGTAATATAATAAACACCGCGAAACTAGCTATAATTTTCTATAAAGAAATTAAATATAAGTATAGTCCGCCCCGTGGAATTGTAAGCGATAAAGGTATAATATTTACAAGTGCTTTTTAAAAAACGCTAAGCTAGTAAAGGAAAATTAAAAATAGATTTACTACCGCTTACTACTTATAGGGTAATAGCTAGATAAAATAAATAAACTAAACGCTAAAGTATTATTTGCGAAAATTTACAAGCAATAACTAAGCGAACTAGCTAAACTTTTTGTATATTATATATTTTATATACAATTTAGTGGAAAATACCTTAATTAAAAAATCCTTATTTATAGCACTTTATAGATATAAGCTATTATTTTAAATACTATAAGAGTTTTAGCTCGCTAAGGATAGCATGCTATAAAGAGAGGTACTAATAGTTTTTAAAAAACTAAAGAAACTAGCCCAAATTTATAAAAATTGTAAAATAGCCTAAAAAAATATAGTTAAAGCGTAGGCAAAGGCTTATAATAAGCGCTATAAACTTATAGAGTTTAAAATAAGGGAATAGGTTTTATTATTAATAAAAAACCTAGTTTTAAAGTATAAAAAACTTGCCCCAAAAAGGATTAAACTTTTTTAAATTGCTTATTGCTAGGGAAAGCAAGCCTATAGCCTCACCCTCCCCAAGAAGTATAACCAAATCTACAACGTTTTTTATATAAGCCTTTTAAAACTATAAAATAAATAGGAGAAAAGCAAGCTAGCAAAAATAAATAATAACCTCCCTAACCTCGAGGATATTAACACTAAATAGGAATTAGAAAAGCTTAGAGATTATTAAAAAATTAAGGGTACTACCTACTACTTAGTAAAATAAAAGGGATAGCCTAGCAAATATAATTCTTAGGTCTTTAAGGAAAATATATCGGCAAACTAGGTAATTAGGGCTTACTAGAAGCAGCATAGCTTATAGCACTAACGCTAAAGAGCAAATAATGGCCTAAAGAAGAGTAAATAAGGATAAATAAGCTATAATAAGGATAAATAAGTTGTAATAAGGATAAATAAGCTATAATAAGGATAAAGTAACTAAGTAATAGGGATATAAAGAGCTACTAAGTACTATATAAATACCTATATGGGCAAAATAACAAAGATATAAACAGCTAGAGGATAGAATTACAATTACAATGGAAAAATGCTTAAAATCAATGCATATTTGATTAAGAAATAAAAGCCTTTAAAAAGAGTATTAAAACTATTATAACTAATCCTAGGGTTAACTTTAAAAAAGTAAAGTTCGCGTAAATAACTTTTGAATTAGCATTATTACTATAGTGCAGCTTTTTCGAATATCTTTTATAATAATATAGTTTGCATTTTATATATTATTTTCTATAATAGTAAAAAAAAACCCTTTAGCTAATTACTAAATATTTCTTAAACTATATTTTAGATTTCCTTAAAAAAGCCCTATATAGAAGCGTGCTACACTAAAAACTTATTATTGGTAAATACAAGCTAGGCTATAGAATAACAGCTATTAATTAGGTTATTTATAAACTTCTTCTATAGTTTATTATAAAATAAAAAAGTAATAAAGTTTACTAAGCGCAAAAAAAAGTATTAGCTAGGGCTTATAAGCGGAAAAGGCTAGCCTTTATAATAGCTAACTTTTACTTATATATTAAAACTAGGATACAAAAGAATAAAAAATAACTTACGTTTATTTTAATTAGGAACTGCTTCTTATTTCCAGCGCCTATAAATTAGGGATTTAAAACGGATTTTTTAAAAGCTTGCGCCTTAAAGGGGCCATTCATTAAAAGACTGCTCAACCTATAAGCTAGGCGCAGCTAGAAAATAGATAAACAGCTTTTTTATAAAATTAACATAGGTAGATTAATACTTTGTTAAAGGCTAGTTAAGACCGCTTAAGCAAAGTATAGGTTAGCTATAGAACTAATAATTAATAGATTACCCTATAAAGTATTAACAATATTTATATTACTTATTACTAAATATATATATTATAATACAAAGTAAGTAGTATGTTTTTATATAACAATTATAGTAAAATTAATTAGTGTTTGTAACTATATAAAAAATTAGCTTTGCTAAATATAGAACTAAATTCTTATGCTGCTTAAGGAAGTAATAAAAATAGTAGTTATAGGGTATGCGCGTTATAATAGCATACCGCTAAGCTATATAGCGCTCTTTGTAATTTAAAATATTCTAAGCAAACTTTATAACTCTAGCAATAAAGCTGCAAATAAGCTCTTAGAAAGAAAAAGTTATAAAGCTTTATACTTTAGTAGAAACATTACTAAAAACAAAATTAAGCAGGGGCACTAGGGTTTCTTTTAGGGTTTAAGGGACTGCCAAAGGGCTTTTTTTTAAAAGGCTTAAAAGCACTTTAGCGGTTGCAGCTTTAGCTTACTAACTTTAAAAGGTTTTTAAGGTTTTTAATATAATAGTAGTTTGCCTATTAGAACTACTTTGTATAGCGAGTGGTTGGTTTACGGCTAGTATATAAGTAAGTTGCTAACTATAATAATTGCAAAAAATAGAGTTAAATGGAGTAGGCAAGGGCTTAATTTTTTAATTAAAAAGATTATTATTATTATTCTCTTTAATTGTAATAGAAATTAAACCTATAGTTGCTTAAAAACCCTATGTAGTTAAGTAATTATAACTAATTCTAAATAAAGCTGTAAAAGCGCTATTAGACTTTGTAAGGAGTTGGGCGATATTAGAAAAAACTAATAACTTGTAATAGCGAGAAAAAGAGTTAATAAAGTTTTTTAGATTTTTGAAAAAAAATAAACAAATTTAATAATGCGAATTAGTAAAGCTTGGTTGTAAAGACGCAAGTACGTTAAAAGGGTTATTATCCTTCGACAAATAACTGCTTTTTTTATAATTGCAATTAGAGCAAAAGTCGTCGTTAGGAAAAACGCAAGGTATAATAAATGTAGTAATAAAAAAAATAAGTAAAAAAGAGAAAAATTAATTAAAGAAAAAGCAACAAATTAACTAATACTAAAAGTTAAAAGGTAGTAGTTATTGTTAGTTAAAGAAAAAGTTAAGGTTTAAAGAGCTAAACGCTTGGAGTTTTATAAATAGCTAGGTAGCTCGTGCACGCCAAATTTATTAGTAAATTAACACTAAAGGCTATGTAAGTTACTAAAAATAGTAACTAAGCAAAAAGGCATAAAGGCGTGCTACCCGGGGAAAGGTATAATTATAATAACTAGTTAGCAGTAGCCCTGGCTTCTTCCCAGCTATTATAAGTAATAGCCCTCGCAAGCTTGAGGAACAAGGGCCGAAGGGGGCAAGAATTAGTCTTACACCTTTACTATACCTAGTGGTACCTCTTCCTTAGACCTTCTACTAGCAATCGTACCTGACGAATATACACGTTATTATATATTACAATTTAATATATAAGCTATTTAGTAATATACCTAAATTATTAGTTATATTAATAGATAATACTACATATTATATATTCTTTATTCTCTTTTTACTATTTAAGTACTTAATGAGTAACGTATTTACTTATATTATAATTTAATGTATTAGTTACTTAGTAATATATTTAAATTATTAATTATATTAATATATAATACTATATATTATATATTCTTTATTCTCTTCTTACTATTTAATTACTTAATTAATTACTTCATAAGTTTAGTAGTTTAGTAATATATTAGTTTAATAGTTTAGTAATTTAGTAGTTAGTAATTTAATACTTTAATAGTTTAATAAATTAGTAATAAGTTATTTCATTTAAAAAGCCCTTGATTATTTAGTGATTTAGTTGTTTAGTTGAAAAATATAAAAGTTAGGCCTTAGAGTTAAGTTAAACCTACACCTTATAGTTATAAATAGCTTAATTATTTAGAGTTGTTTTACTTATATAAGATTTACTTAGTATAGTAGTATAAATTTATATTTGAGTTATAATTACGAGTATATATTTTAATATAGAGCTTAATATCTATTTAACTATACTATAATTAAGATTAATATTTAGGTATAAATTTATATAAATATATAGATATTTTTCTATTTATTTATTTATTTATTTATTTATTTTTAGTAAATTCTTTATGCTATTTTAAATAAAATATTAAGTTAACCTAGCTATATTTAAACGTATAACCTTTCTCTATATAGTTTATATATATATATATATAGTATATACAGTATATATACTACGTATAGTATAGTGTAGTACGTATAGTATATACTACATATATTACGGTAGTAGGCTAATTAGTAGTAGGACCCACTACGTAGGTCCTTGCATTCAGCTTACCTAATTAGCCCTCTAGGCTACTACCTTCTTTAGAGCTAGATTACAGCTCTACTACTTCTCTTATACTGTTCTTTAGGCAACACTAGCTTTGAATCAACAAATCTTTACTAATAACTTATGTTTTTACTATAGGTCTTAAATACCGTCTTAGTATAAGTATATAGAATATATCTATAAATATATTAACTAACTAATTATTATGTAGGATTTAAACTTAGACTAATCCTTAACTAAGAAACTTTTTATTAAATCGTAGTACAATAAAGAAATCTCCGCTTATCGTTACCTCGTCCGCTTCGCTCTAAGCCTTACTACGCTTCAAAACCTACTATATTTCTTTTTAAAGAGGTATTATATCTTATCGTTTTAAATACTTCCTATAATTTAGCTTAAAAAAACATAAAGATTTAAATAATTAATATTATATTAATATTAATATTTTCAATACTTTAAGATATATTATATTTATTATAAAGGTTTTAAAAAAACACTCCTACTATCTTACCTTTTTAAAACTAATATTTATAAGTACTTTTTTAGTTTTAATTTATAAGTATATAACTAGTATATTAAATAATCATAATTCTCCTACGAGTAGTTTCTACTAATAGTAAATTAATATCAAATGTTAAAAAGTTTTTTTTAAAGCTTAATAAGCTATATACTAGAACTAAGTAATGTTTAGATATAAATGTATAATTTATCTTAAATGATTTCAAAATAGTTAATTATTACATTTTAATAGTCTTCTAAGATATAACGTTAAACACCAGCGAGTCGCGCACCCCACCATATAGCGCACTTTTCCAGACTATAATTATAAGAACCTAAATTACAGCACTACATCAATTGAAATTAATTAAAACGAATCAAAGCTAAATACATTAAATAATTTTTATCTTCCTTACATATTTACACATTATACCTAAGCTTTTCATAGTTACTATACTATCTAATAGTTAGTCTAGGGTAAACCGCCTCTTAAATACCCCTACTTATTTTACTAGCTAGCCGCTTCCCCTTTATATTTAATTTAATTAT
>MAVT02001527.1:0-11909 GCA_001702395.2 Diaporthe helianthi
GGCTATAGCTATATACCTATAGAGATAGGCTTTTTAATACTATGTCTTTTATAAATACTAGGTCTTTAAGCGTTTACTACTATATAAAGGGACTGTACGCCTTTGGGTCGTCTATAGATTAAGAACAACACTACTTAAACACTAAAAATAATCTTCCTAATGTATTATTATTTTAAAATACGTACTATTAAACCTCGTAAATGTTTTAACAACTACTCCATTTCCTACATTGTAAAATTAATCCATTCACAGCGTAGTTTTACTGTCCTATGTTAGAGTGTAAATAAGTGTACCCGCATGTCTTTTGCCTTGGATCTGCACGCTGTCCCTCTTTTAATCAACTTCTTTTCCTATCGTCCAGAATTTCCCTTGCTTTTATTATTGGTAGGTCGGAAGTAGTCCAGGGTTGACCCTTGACATTGCAGACCCCCCGGACTCTTCACTCTACGGTGTGAGTCACCCAATGTGCGCCAACAATCAAAAGCGGACAAATAACTACCCTGGTAGAGAAGCAACCCCGACACGTCCAACAATCTTCTTGCCAATGCCCCAACGTCTTTTCGATATCCTCTGCGTTGATTTTTCATTATGAAGGGTCTTTCATTGTACCTAAGGCGGCTCGTATGCTGCAGGAGCTCGAGCCCCGAATCAACACCTGAACCTGCTGGTCGAGTCACATCTCAGGCTCCAAGCTCGGCGTCAACAAGACGACCGAGCCAGTTATCCGTCGGGACGCAGTTATCCCCAGGAAGGCAGTCATCCGCACGAACCAAGTCACCAAACGACATTATTCCTGCACATAATGCACCAGATGCCAACCGCCTTGCGACAAGCTGTACGAACTCATCTGTAATGGATGATGCCAACGAAAACGTTCCTGCCTGTTGTTCTCTAGATACCCGTTCGACTTCCAAGACAACCCTTCCGTTGCCTGAACAAGAGAATTCGCCGAAGCTGCCGACAGACACCACGCTCTGCTCACTTGAAAGATTACCTGTCGAGATTGAGACTCGGATTCTGTTTGACTCATCTCTGGACTCGCTCCGAGGACTCATCAGAAGCTCACCACGGTTTTATTACGTATACTTCCAAAATCGCCTTCCTATACTTAGGAATGCCCTGGACTGTTCTCGACGGTATCCTTCCAGATGCTTGCGCTGCCTGTCTGTCTGATCCTTATTTTCCCTCTGGGGCTGGGACCTGGGAGCACTTACGCAAGTACAAAGAAAGCCCCGATACTGTGCCCTCGGCCCTTGCTACGGATATAATTTCTCTTGCGGTAGCTCAGAAGATGGCCGAATTTCACCTTCGTGTAGTGGAGCCTTTGACCGAACGGTACTGTCGCTGGGTCCTCAGCGCACTATCCTCCTCTCCTGAGCCAGCCCCCTTGACAAAGACCGAGAAGTCCCGTATCCAACGCGCCATTTACCGATTGCAGGTGATTTGCAATTCCGGTATATCAGGCCCGCAGGAAATATTGGCAGTTCTCGACTCATTTGGTCCCTGGGCAGCTGAACAGATAATTTGTGTGTACGAGTTCGCCAAAGAAAGATTCACGAGCGCATTCATTGAGTGCGCGCGGGAATTTATTAAACAAGATCTGGATCCCCCAATATACCACTATGTACCTCAGATGATGCTCGACTTTAACGAGAGACTGCTTCTCTACCAAGAAGACGAAGAGTGTGAGTACTTCAGCAGATCTCCCTGCATCCAATAGTCTTTACTGAAACCTGTTCTACAGATATCGATGGTGAAACCCTCTGTGAAATCCTTTCCCTGGGGCTGTCAGTCCTGCAGGAATCATTCCGGGCCAAAGATGTCGAGGACCTTTGCGACGTAATTAGAAGTAACCTACCGTACTGTGTCGGAGGGCCCTTCCATTTTCAATGGATCCATGGTGCTGGTAAGTATAACAGTATTCCCTGCGCCGTCCTGCGTAACTAGATATCTCTGTGCGACTCTTTTCATTGTCATTGACTTAATTTTACTTACCTTTACAAGTCTTGTCTTTCACCTGGTGAGAGGGAGAAGACGGCACCTGCTAATGGGCGTTGTCTAGTCCGACAAGAACATCAATTTGACAGGTACTTTGACCACTTCTACTCCGAACATGACGAACCGCAGGATACCCGACAAGAAATGCTATTTGAGCAAGACGATTTGTTGTCACCTCCCTTGGCATGGGTCACTTTTTGGGGCGGACGGTATAGCAACCAGATTGGGGAGCATATTCCTGCCGCGCTGCACCGTTGGGGATATGTAATGTGGGATGCTAAGCGGCTGAAGGAATCCGGGGCAATGGAATATATCGAATTGGAGTGGCAATGCAAATACGGCATTCGAGGTTCGTCTGAAGACGACGATCCGAGAGACTATTATATCGCCGCATACCAGCAAGAACTGGGGAATGATGCAAGTGGTTAAAACTGTTTGGAATGCATTTTAATGTGCGACAAGTTTTGAGCAGCATTCTCTGAAGTCTCGCTACCCTAGGGTAGCTAATTCAGGACGTGATTGTAAATTTTATGGCCCGTGAACGCAAGGTCGGGACGAGTCTGATCTAAACGAAGCCTCACAATATTTCTTCCTGTGTCCATAAGTGTTCTTGTTTGCTTAATACTGCTTGCACGATGTCCAGGTAGCTCTCACCCATGTCGAACAGACCATCTCAGGCGTGCACTGAACACCTTCGTGCAGCCAGTCATTCAACAAGACCATTTCACAATGATTTGTGTGGTGCCAATCAACCAAGTAGCTATCTATGGGGCGATTCTTTTCCAACAAAGCCTTGTGCATTTTCTTCCACATATACTGACGTCAAATTAGCGGCGGGAACCTCTGTGTAGTGTGCATAGGGTCACTATGGAAAACTTACAGTGCAGTGAACGTAGTGGTATTTCTTCTGGGTGAAGAGCTTGGGATGATCTCCCCTGAACACGATATCGAGTGGGACCATAGATTCGGAGAGGAGTTTTGGCTCCGTGTGCCATGAGTACTCCGTCCGGTTCATGAATTCCTCAACCAACTCCTTGTCGTAACATTCTGGACGTACCCATACCCAGCCCATGGGATCAAACACGCATCCTTTCGCTCGAGCTTCCTCTACGGAGTCTTGTGTTCCGCAGTCACCATAGTCAGCACGGGATACCTCGGATATATTGTGCACTGCATAGGCTGTGTATAGGACTGATCCAGCGCATATCAGAGCTGTGATTCCCGCCAGAAACTTTAAGGCCAGCGTCAACTTGGAGCTTCGGTGCGGTTTGACCAATGTTGTCGCCTTCTCACATGCACCGAGCAGGGTCCGTCCGGGGTCGTCCTCGGAGGCTGAGAAGCCTTCGAAGGAAGTCTTGTACGTATTGTGAGTGTCAATAATGAGCAACAGGAAAGGGAAGACACTCTTTGATGAGAAAAATGAGAAAATAGAGGAGGCAGTATATGGAACAAGACAAGTGAGGATCAGAAGGACGAACAAAGTACCATTGGGCAAATGACACTTGTGACACTGGTCGACAGGCGCGACTTTTTGGAAAGCAAGATGTCCGATGTAGATTTCTGAACCAAGTAAAATGGACCATCCATACAAGCTTTGCAGAATCCTGCAACCCACCCCGTCCCAAGTCTCGCACCCAGGCCCGTCGGACAGCTGAACAATTCGACCTCGGGACGTTCCTCGTCTGTGCCGCAACTTGTCTGTGACGCAACTTGTCTGTGCCGCAAACGCACAGCTGATAAGTCCAACAGCGTCACTCCTACGGCCTTCCTAAAGTAGTTGATTGAAGGATTTCAAGGTATTGGTCAAATGGATTGTCGGTGAGCACTGCATGAGCAACCAACTGAATCCTCAGTCACCAACAACTGCATTCGCATTGATCTTATCTCTGTGAGTCACATCGTATTGCTATGTCCTGTTGGTCTCAGTCTTCTATCTCCCACCAATCCTAGAGTGTGTCCAACCAGGCTGACTTGTGCACCTGAGCAGACTCGGGGAGGATCCGATCCTTCCCCCATCCAGAGAAACCTACGACGTTCTGAGGGCTTAACCCCTTTTCAATGTCAATGTACTCTAGAGGTACAAGATACTATTGTTCATTCAATTCTTCTCATCATCCGATACCGGAACCTGAGCAACAGTCGATTTCAATGACGAGATACTCCACGTTCAAGACAGGTGTCAACTGGTTGGAAACGGGGCAGCCTACCTCCAACTTTAGAAGGCCTTGCCATCAATCACAAACTTCACACCCCACTCAGCTTGCTCCATAACTACCCTAGGTACCACACGGTCAGATATTGAACTCAAGTCGTTGGTCCAGTAATTCGGAAAATGTCTTCACAGCTGAAACATTTGCTCGATCTCTTCCGGCCTCAACGTAGATCAGCCCAGTATCGGACACTAGAAGAGTCGCCATGTAATAGTGGAATTGCCTTTTCCCCGGAAGACGAGTCCTCAACTGATATACGCTGTCGGTCCCCAATCGATGCGAATCTTTGTTCGACACTGTCACGTCTGAGGCTTACGATTGCCGCACTGGCGAGCCTATCACTGGTCGTGTGCGTTGCGTGGGCCGGAAGGTAATTCAAAACTGAGAGAATCACAGTCATTCATTACGATATCCACTGTAAGAGGCCCCTGAATCTCTGTGTTAGCTTTCAATGTTGGAAAAGATTGAAGCTGAGAGAACTTCAGCCGATGCGGCCGAGGATATCAAATACTCTTTCAGGGGCACACCGGAAATCTTCTCCCCTGCCAGCGAAGCCGTCATTTGGAAACCAGTTGTGTTCCACAATAATTTTCACGAAGACCGGACCCCGTGGCAGGGCCCCCCAAATGATGAAGTGGACAAGGCATGGGATAGACTGTATCGAGGTTAGGAAGATTATTAGACATTGCTACATGTTTTCTGGTCTTGGAGCTGAGCTGATGCTTTCTGGAATCGGAGTCATCAAGATACCGAAGGAGGACGCCGAACGGCTCCCTAATCGCACTTTACCGATTCCTGGGGAGGATGATGGCTTCATTACCGGCCTCGAGGTTTATCATCAATTGCATTGCCTGGTAAGTCGACTCCGCCTTTTCCAAGATTCTTTGACGAAGCGGAATTTTATCAGCTAATCCTCTGGTTTTTTTTCCCGGTAGGACTTCGTCCGACGGGCATTGTATCCGGATAGATATGGTGGTGACAAAGGAATGAGCGATAAAAAAGCGAAGGGGTATTGGATACACGTCGGCAAGTCATCTCCATTGGATAAAATATGAAATGAAGACTGGAATCTGACGTGACCGCTGCTTGTAGATCATTGCATCGACAACCTGCGTCAGACGATTATGTGCTACTCAGACATCACTACAATCCCTTGGAAGGTCAATGAAAGGACCCACAGAGAGTTTCCTGATGCACACACCACACATATATGCCGAGATTTCGACAAGTTGTCGGAATGGATGCTGCATCCCGATCGCCATTCCCCCCAGGAGAAGTATCAGATGCGACTGGAAGCTTTCCACGCTCTTGATCCTTCACGCGAAGAAAAGTAGGATGTCAATGAGATATGTCTTGAATGCAGGACGCCAAAATGGGATTACTCCAAATATAGATGGTCTTGGAAGGTACAAAATCTGGATGATAGGATTGATTGCATTGTATGGATCTCGTGGAGGAAAAGATTTTCAAAAACAATGACTACCCTCATCAAATAGAACCTAACTTTAGAAACGTCATTTCCCAAGATATCATTACCTTTGTACCAGAGCCCGGATGCTTTGCCTGTTTCTGATCTGTTGTTAATTACCTAATTGGAGGGAGTAGCTTCTTTCTTTCAATTTGTACTTCTTGGGAGGGTATGAAGTCATCGGAACAGTATGTGTCTGTTCGGAGGTTGGTGTCGACGAGACGGGCAGAGGGATGCCGGAACTGCTCTCCCACGATAAGTACATGCACGTTTGGCTCCTGCTATTGGTGAAAAGATTTCAAATTAATAATCAAGATAGCCAGCTACTACTTCCAGACTCTGTAGGGCACTCCGGGGTACATGTCCCCAACCAAGCAGCCCCCAGGAGTATAGTGGCAGGTTGACGCTGACAACCTAAGCCATTGACCACCCAAGAGAAAATTAATTCAACAAAATACGAGTTCTTGTCGGGCGGACACACGAGATTCAGCGAAAGGAGCAAACGGTGAACATTGCCATGAGCTGTGTTGAGGCCCTGTGAATGGCAACAGTGGATTGTTTTAAAATACGGGCTTTACAGAATCTGCACCTTCATATCTGCCAATCACCCACCGATGTAGGCTCTCAAAATTGCGGCAGGTGTGCGGCACATCCGAATCAACATAATTCCTGCCCAGTGCCGGGTAGAACTTTGTTGGAAGAGGTGTCATGTCTCCCGAACACATGATGTACTGACGGAGCTGTTAAATGCAATGGTCTTGGTGTAGGAGAGTATTCTTGGGATCCTTGGACCGTTTTCCATGGCCATGACCCCCATAACTCCCTGGGTCTAAAGCTTTCCGAATATTGTTCTACAATAATGTCAACTTATATTTGAATGGTCGGAGTGTATCCGCGAGAGTACTCACCAAGCAATGCAGTGTGTGGAATATGTCCAGTCTGCAAGACAGTTAGGCCTCGCTCACTCTCCTCTTGCACCAAAGGGACAAAGACTCACCCAACAACGTAGCCACCTCGTTGCTTGTCCCAGTACATGTCGATGTTCGCTCCCCAGGAAGCGACGGCTTCCTCACGTGTTATCAAGATGTACCGCCCTGGTATGATTAAGTGACACGGTGAGAGGACACTCTTTTCACGGAGCAAAGGGCGTGACCGGTTGACTTACCCCATGTCATTCTGTCCCAATTGTCATCAATTTCGGGATGAAGCTTGGGGTCTCCCACATACAACAGAGGATCTGCGTTTTGTACAAAGATACTACCATTCTCGTAGAACGATGGTGACCCAGTGAAGCGGACTTGCTCAGCTTTGATATGTTTTCTGGCAGCCACTATAGGCTACATGAGCGTTTCCCAACGTGAATACATAGGCAGTGGGTGGTTGGACGACACGACTCACCAAAATCAGTTGCATAGCCCATGGAGAATGACCCAAGATTTGCGTTTTCTTGACTCTGGCAGCCATTATACCGACTGAACGCAAGTAATATTGTCGAATACCCGAGACATATCGTTGAAACCCAAGGAATCAGGACAGGAAGGCGAAACCAGGTATTATGCTTTGGCAGTGGGGCAAATTTTGGTGAAGTGGTCTCTTCGTAGTGCGTTGGAAGGGATGAATAGTCCATTCTCTACCTTGGTAACCATGCAGTGAGATTCACAGAGACGAAGGACTTGGAGGTTAGTTTCTCGTTCTAGAGCGCTTGCATCACGCGACGGTGGACACCCAAGCATTCGATTCTGAGCATGTCAAGGGGTTTGTCGACCGCGAAATATGATCCATCGGGTCCTCCGAAGGTCAACACAATTTCAGAGTTGGGGACATCATTCTGTACAACGATATCACGGTACACATTCTGGGTATCGTCATATCAGAGGGTGGATCAAAACCAGGTAAAAGAAGAGATACCGGGCAACTAGGGGATTCAAACTCCCCTCAACGGAAGGATTCACTACATCCCTTTTCTCCGAGTTATGTGCCAGCTAGAATATTTAGCCGAAAGCACTCGATCACAAGATGGCCCAACCACAGGAAGTTACCTACCGCGGGAACTGTGTTTGTGGTCGGTACCGGTATGAGCTATGCCTTTCTAGTGTGATAGAGACTGCCTCCTCTTGCACCTGCAGCGTCTGTCTGAAGAAGGGCTACCTGTGGCTTGTCCCGCCTGAAGGCAGTTTCGAGGTGATTAGAGACGATGGTTGCCTGCGGGAACACAAGTCAAAGGCAATCAGTCACAAGGTGCGTTTAGTAATCTCAACCCACCATACCCTTGCTGATATACTTGGCTGGCAGTTCTGTGACCACTGCGGCATTGGAGTAGTGGGCCAGCACGTCACCGGGCCTCTAAGCGGTCGTTTCACTGTGAATGTACGGACCATTCAAGGTGTCAATCCGTTCCAAATCAAGTAAGCCGACCGCTGAATATGTGATGCTATTTCCTTAAATGTCAAGCACTTGAGCTACTGATCGTCGACGTGTAGTATCACGACGGTCCAAACAGAAGACGAGAGGCCCGAAATCAAACCGTCTACCACCACTGATCCGGCGACACACCATTTATTCTCCTGCCAATGCGGAGATGTCCAAGCAAGGCTTCTTGTTCCCATTGATGATCTGGAGATCAAAGAAGACAACTGCAGCAGTTGTGTCAGGGTAACAAGAACCCCCCCCCCCCCCGAAATAGAAAGGCCTTTCGGTCGAGCTGCAACCAGTTTATGCCATGTGCAAACACTGATGACTACTGGAATAGGATGCCTACATCGGAGTATACCCAACAAGAGATCAAGTCCAAATCCACGGCCGCGAAAACGGATGGGAATATGGTGGGTTGAGGGCTGAACTTGGATCCCTGAAAATGGGGAGTGTGACACACTGCAAGCGTTGCGGAGTACATGTCTTCACGAATATTTACGGTCCACCCATTTCTGTCTTTGACAAACTGCCCCCTGAGAGAAAAGCCCATGCTCTTGAGGTGTACCACAAGAATATGAGTCTGCAGCCGCTCAACGTGAGAGCTATTGAAGGTTTCCAGCTTCTATCACAGAGCATTACTATCACCAGGTCAGACGAGGGCACTGAGGGATATGTTGAGCTGCTTGAGCCCTGGGGATCTTCAAATCAAGCCCAGAAAACTAGCGGTGATCAAATCTCAAAGTAGGCAAAGTAAAGTAGCTAGGAAGTGTCCAGATTAATAGAATCCTGAATTGAAAGCTCAGCATCTCCCTTCCGCTCGTGTGTTCTGTAATGGCATCTATTTTACACGAACATGGCCTTCAGCGGCGGGTCGTATGAAATATCCCTGAGACCTCAGAGCTGTGCGACGTACCCCAGCCCACCTGGAAACAATTTATAGGTAAGTAACTTGTGGTCGAGCGGTTGGCTTGCTACAGGTCTTAAGGAAACGAGGCAAACAGTTCTCGGTATTCTAGTGTAAATTATGCACCAAAATGAATTGGGTGACGATGACATTACTGGATCATACACTGTGCGTCACGTGCGAATGCGTATGTTTTGTGCGCATCAAACCACGCGTTTTAATGTACATCTCATCGGAGCATCTCGAATCACCTGCCCGTAGGAGGGTAGGTAATTTTCCGTACCATCGAATCTCCGAGAAGCATTTAGAACCCAGAGTAAATCCAGAACCTACTGGTACACATGGATCACGGATACAACCAAGGATCATACCCAATTTTGAGCACTCGCTGTGACTGTCTCAGCACCACCCCGGGGCAATCACGACTTTCTGAAAATGTTGTAGAAACGCCTTCATGGATGTTAGTCAATCCCGAGCAAAATGATGTTTGTAACTAATCTTAATTTCAGATGCTCTGGTTCCTGACGTCCATATTACTAGGGCTGTCGATAAATTTTGTTCCCTCCCCGGATCCTGTACCATCCGAATCGGCCCCTGTCTACATGAACGCGAGGACAGCTAGCATATTTGATGTAGGCACTGTTCTCCGCTAGGGGTTCGTGGAGCAGCATCATCTCGCAGTGACTCGTATGATGAGAATCCGCGATATAACCATCCAAAACCAGACCACTCATGGCAGCACGCTGCGTCTTCCTCCAAGTATAGGTACAATGAACCACATGGTATTTGTAATCAACAAAGACCTCCTCCCATTCGCCACGAAGTATCTCATTTATAGGCACCTCTGGTCCGGTCATGTTGGGTGCACGGTAGAATGACCAGTCATCACGTTCCAAGAATTGGGCCGCCAGATCAGCATCGTAACAACGCCAGGGAACCCAGCCCATGATGATGACATCGAATACACATCCAACTTCTCGGGCTTCTGATGGCGACTCTCCACACTCCTCGAGGACCTGTAATCCTTGCTCACGGAGGGAACTCTGGTTGTCTCGTTCGTGCTCGAGGTATAATGCCAGCCCAAGTATCGTGAATGCTAGCAAACAAAGGCCAATGAAAAACAATTTCTTGAGAAAGGATGCCCTTTTATAGGGGCCATCATCGTACTCGTCTCTACCAGCCAGCGGCATAATTTTATCGTCGTCATCAGACTCAGCAGAATAGTGTCTAGGTTGCTCAGCCATATTTATCTCTCGTCGGGTGGTCGTTGTAGTTGTATCGGGATGGACCTGTGCACGAAGCTAACCCTCAGTTAGCTAGTTTCGTTCTAAATCCGTACACATCCCGAAGGCGGACGGTCCCTTAACAGAGTAGTAAAAGCTCAATGACCAGAACATGAGTTAGAATCACTCGGACTTCTAGCAATGTAGGAAACTCACAGCGGGTTAAAATCAGAATTCCAAGTCCCGAAATAAGCCGGAGAGTAAGTGTCTGGTTGACCTACCGTGGACCACCTACCTTCGGCCACCCCCACCTTCGGACCACGTAAATTTTGACCACGCTATATAAAGTAAGAGTATTTAGACAGCTATAACTCAATCAATTCTAATGGTATATATCTAGTAGCTATATAAAAATAATTGTAAGAAGTTGCTTAATTATCGTATCTACTTAGTTGTTGAATTTTATAACCTTTATATCTAATTCTTTTCTCTAAAACCTCTAGCTTAAATGCATCTTCTTTATCTTCCTCCTACTTAACTTTAACCTTAACTTTAGCAACTCTACGGCGTTTTTAAGGCTATAGCTTGTCTTTAAGTGCTTTTATAGTAAGGTTTTTCTCGCCTATTTTAAATATAGTTATAAATTCGGCGTTAAGGTTAAGTATAACCTTGCGGTGTTTCGTTTTCTCTTTAACCTCTTTTTCAACTTTAAAGCTTATATTCTCTTTTTTAAGTAGGGCTACTTAAAAGCGTAGGCAATTAATCTTATTAGTAATTTATTTAGCTATATATCTAGCTATTCGATTATCTTTAAGAGCTAGTAACATTATATAGTCTCTTGTAATAACCTCTCCCTTAGTAAATACTTAATTATTAACTTTATTACTAAAATTCTTATAATCTAACTTTTGTAGCTAGTTAAGAAGATCTTTATCTAAGTCTAGATAGTATTTCAAATACTATAGTGCCTTTTCTTGTAATATTGAGTATATTCTAGTATATCTAAATGTATTTTTAATAGTTCTTTCCGTTATAGCTTTGCAAGCTTTAAGGAGGTATTTAACGAAGTTAATTTTACCTATAGGAGTTAAATTAGTATAGCTAGATAGCTTTTCTATTTTACTATTAAATACCCCTTTAAGTATACTAAATACATCGTTGTTAAGAGGCTATAACCTATAAGAAGTATATATTAGTAGCTATAATGGGTTAATATTGTGCCTATAGCACATGGTTATAAACTCGATGCTTCTATAGCTATCGTGGCTATTGAGAATTAAAAGAATAGCCCGGGATTCGTTGTGATTTTGGATCTTATTTATTGCTAGTATAAAGATACTAGTAAGCTATTTGATAGTAATTTCATTGCTCGTCTAGCCGTTTGGAGCTTTTTAAATTCTCTTGTAAACTACTGTTGTTCGGGGTTAAGGCCTTTAAATATAAGCCTAGAAGGTAAATAGTAACTAGTTATAGTTATAGAGTTAATAACTATAACTATTACTTAGGTAGCGTTTTCTTTTATAGTAATAAACCGTTTCTTTATACTTCCTAGTATAAATTTATTATAGGCTATAAATAAAGTAAGTTAAAAAGAGTATCTTCTAGTAAAAGAGTAAGAGGTAAACTTACTATTGCTCTCTATAATTCCTCTTTTATTTATATTAACTATTAAGTTAGGCTTAATCTATTTAAAG
>MAVT02001528.1:0-11888 GCA_001702395.2 Diaporthe helianthi
TATATACCTAGGGGTCTTATATACCTATATACCTATATACCTTATATACCTGTATACCTGCTGTATACTCACAATTTACTTACTATAATGTATTTATGCTCCTTAACTTTTTAGAGTAAATTTAAATTAATAGAATACTAAGAGATAGATATTTTAATAATATACTTTAGCTTAATAAAATAGCTATACTAAATAGAGTTTATAGTTATATTAAAGATAAATACTTTTATATATTTTTATAGTCCTTTTAAAAATAGTAAGAAAGCGGTATTTTATACTACTTCTTCCTTTTCTAATAACTAACCTAGTATATATAAACTGATATTTTATTACTTTTAAGCTCCCCTAGTTTATAGCTATGCCCTATATGCTTCTTAAAGAGGTAGTAACCTTAGCTTAAGCGCTAATAAATCGCTTACTATAGCTTATAGCTAATTAGAGTTATAAGTACATAGTAGGTATATAGGTATATAAGGTATATACGTATATAGGTATATAAGGTATATACGTATATAAGTACATAAGACCCCTAGGTATATAGGTATATAATAGGTATATAAGGTATAAAATAAACAAATTTTATTAAATTCTAGATAAATTAGCTCAAATTTAAGCATTATATTAATATAACTTTTATTATACTAGCTATATTATTAATAGTATAATAAATGCTAATTAAGTTTTAAAAAATATAATAAAAGCGTAAAATATACTTACTAATAAGATTATAGGCTAGATTTACTACTAAGATAATTACAAATATTATATTTATTATATAAATATTTAACTTATATTTATAGCATTATTATTTAGTTAGTTATAAATAAATTATAAATAAGTTATTTTTACTTGAACAATATTAATATATAATATATAATATATATTAGGGTTAGAGATCAAATAAAATAATAATACTTGAAAGTAAAGTTTAAGGTTTATAAATATATTTATTATACTTTTATACCCCTATCATTTTAAAAGTTATATGTGTTATTAGTGCCTTATATACTAATTATATACCTATATACCTATTATATACCTATATACCTATATACCTAGTATATAAATATATAGGTATATAGGTATATAGGTATATAAGTACACAGGTATACAGGTATATAGGTATATAAGGTATATAGGTAAACAAGTATATAAGACCCCTAGGTATATAGGTATATGAATATATAGGACCCCTATGTATAAAGGTATATAGGTATACTATTATAACTCTATAGCTAATAGTAGTAATGTTTTATTCTCTTTTATTCCTTAATAAATATTTATAATATATACTTAGTATTAAGTAGTTAAATATTTATAACTTAATTAGTAGTATTATGATTAATCTATAAATAACGTAAAGGTATATAGGCTATTTATATAGTATTATTCTTAGTTTATAGATAATCTAAAGGTATATAGTACCTTTATATAGTAGTAAACGCTTAGAGATCTAGCAATTATAAAAGATATAGTATTAAAAAGCCTATCTATATAAGTATATAGCCGTAGCCTTATACTATATAGACGAGGCTAGAGAGTATCGCTCTTAATAGTAGTATTAAATAGAATTATCGCCTTAAGTAGCTTAAGAGCTAATCTACTATAACGCTTTAAAGTTAAAAATAGTAAAGTAGTTATATAGTAAGAATTAAGGAAATTTAAAAGGGTAATATTTAATAGTACCTTATAAAAAGATTTGAGATAAAAGCTTCTTTTACTACTATAATAAATATAAACGTTTAAACTCTTAAAAAAGAAATTTAAAAACATGAACTCTAAGCTAAAGAAACCTAACATATTATAAAATATTATATAATTAATAAGCCTTAATACTTATAGTCTATATTTAAACTAAGAGCTAACTTTAACAAAAGATAAAATATAATTTATTACTAACTATTAAGTAGTCTTTTAAGATGAAACTATTTAAGTTTCTAAAGATAAAAAGAATATTATATAAAACTATATAAAGAAATAAGATATTTATAATAGAAATAAACTTCTTTTTATTTATATTCTTATTATAAAAAATAAAAAGCTAGTCTTAAAGTTTAATAAAAAAGAAAGAACTAAGGGATAAAAGTAGGCTATAATAGTAAATATAGCTTTATAAAGCGAGTTTACTAATAAGTATAGAGATATTAAAGTATTTATATATAGCCTATAGGCTATTAAAGAAGCGTCTAATAGTAAAGACGCCTAATAGAAGAATAGTAGGGGGAAGGGGGGGGAAATATAGTTATAGCTAAAGCCTAAGTATATTTAAGCTATATTAAATAATAATAATAAGGGTAGAGAAGGGGGATACAAGTACGTCTAAACAGTAACTACTACTATAAATATAGAGATATTAAAGTCTTTATATAAGGGTTAGAAGCTTAAGGATGATATAATAGTAAATATACCTAATAGATAGATAGTAGGAGGAAAGGGTAGGGAGGTAGGAGGGAAAATATAGTTATAACTAAAGCTATAATATAATTAATCCTAGTAAAATATATTTAATAGCTATATAGGCTTTAGCTATACTATATTTCCCT
The DNA here is from genome assembly GCA_001702395.2 of Diaporthe helianthi. NCBI lineage: Eukaryota > Fungi > Ascomycota > Sordariomycetes > Diaporthales > Diaporthaceae > Diaporthe > Diaporthe helianthi. Next base: position 2,544 of record MAVT02001528.1, read on the forward strand.
ACCTCTTTAACTCTTACTATTTATTTATCTAGCTTCTAAGCTATTAGATTCTTCTTTAGAAACTAATAGTTATTATATAAATACTTTAAAATCTCTATATTTTGTTTCTTAGTTACTCTTTAAAGGTATTTTTACATTTTTTCCTTACTTTCTACTTCCTTATTATACTATAAAACTAATTATATACTATTAATACTAAAACTATAAATAATTTATTTCTTTTTATTCTTTTTATCCTTTTACTAATTTACTCTTAAATATTATTTCTTACATTTTTAGAAAGTTAAAAGTAATGCTTTTTTAAAACGTTACTTTAAAATCTATATTATATTATTATATTTCTACTATTTTTAAGTGTTGTATTAACTGAAATAAATAGTATTAACTAGGAACTATTTATATTTCTTAAGTTCTTTTATTAAACTTAAACTATAGTAAGTATTTTAGAAGATTAAAGTATAATACATCCTTTTAAATAAATATAGTTAATGTTACTATATAAAAAGTTTTATAGCAACGTTTTTCATTTACTTTTATAAACTTATTTATAGCTAGAAGCCTTTATTTAATATAAGTAAGTATTAATTATTTATATTTTTTAAATTCTTTTACTAAGCTAGAACTATAGTAAGTATTTTAGAGGGATAAGATATAATATAGTTTTTTAAATAAATATAGTAAGTTTTACTATGTAGGAAACTTTATAGTAACGTTTTAAGTTACTTTTATAACTCTTTTTATAGCTAAAGCCTCTATTTAATATAAGTAAGTATAGGATTAAAATTAGGCTATATTCGCTAGTACTGTTAAAGTTAAAGCTATTATAGTTTATAAGCTAGTTTAACGCTGTCAAGGCTTTAGCTACAATTATATTCTCCCCCCCCCCCTTCCCCTCTACCGTTCTTCTTCTAGGTATCTTCGCTATTAGACTTTCTTTAAGCCTATAGCCTATATATAAAGACTTTGATATCTCTATACTTATAGTAGTAGTTACTCCTTAGAGGTACCTTTACCCCCCCTTCTTATCCTTTATATTATTACTTAATATAGTTTAAATATACCTAATACTTTTTATATCTTTAGTTATAAGGCTATAAACTAGAAGTAGAAGGATAGATAAATAGTTTTTATATTACCTTATTTTTATTTAGATAGTTTATTTTACTTTTTCTAAGAAAGTAGTACTCTTTTTATAAAATATTACTTTATAGTTTATAAGAAATTATATTTTAGCTTATTTTAAAGTTAGCTTATAGCTTAGATAGGGGACTATAGGTACTTACCTATCATATAACTTCTTATAATATATTAGGTTTATTTTAGTAAGCTTAGAGTTAATCTTTCTTATAGAGGTCTATAGGGTTATATTTATTAGTAGTAATAGGATAAGTTTTTATTTTAGATTTTCTTTATAAGGTTATCCTTTAAATGGTACCTTTTTGAAATTTCTTAAAACTATCTAGTCTTACTATATAACTACTTCGCTATCTATTAGCTCTTAGGCTAGTTAAGCCGACGATTCTAGTTAATATTACTATTAGGAGTAATACTCAAGTATAAGGATATAGCTATATACTTATAGAGATAGGCTTTTTACTACTATATCTTTTATAAACGCTAGTTCTCTAAGCGTTTACTACTATATAAAGGGACTATACGCCTTTAGGTTATCTATAGATTAAGAGCAACACTACTTAACGTTATTAAGCATTATGTAAGAGTACTATTCGCCGTATAAATTAGGTTAGTATAGTATTATTTTTAATTTATAGATAATCTAAAGGCGTACGGTCTTTTTATATAGTAATAAAAGCTTAGAAACCTAGTATTTATAAAAGATATACTATTAAAAAGCTCGTTTTTATAAGTATATAGCTACAGCCTTATATTATATAAATAGGACTAGGAAGTTTTATTTCTAATAGTAATATTAACTAAAATTGTTACTATAAGTAGCTTAAGAGCTAATAGATAGTAAAGTAGTTATAAGGTAAGATTATTAAGTTTTTAAAAAGGTATTATTTAAAGGAAGCTTATAAAGAAAGTCTAACCTCAGAACTTCTCCTATGACTACTAATAAATATAACCTTATAAACCTCGAAAGAAATAAACTCTAAGAAATAGAAACCTAATATATTATAAGATATTATATAATAGTTAAGCGAGTACTTATAGTCCCTATTTATGCTAAAAGCTACCTTACTTCTGTGATTTATTAATACTATAAATAGAAGACGACGTTTAGTGTTATAGAATTGGAACTCTTCTTCAGGTTCAAAGAACTCGCCAATGAACTGAATCCACAGGAGTGGATGCAATGAGCTTGCTAACTGCTAACTGACTGAAGGAAGTCCAATAATTACCAACCTCATACAAGATACTTGACCCGGGTTCGCTTTCTTTGAGGAGCAGACCCCTGGAACTTCCGTGACAACGTCCCAATTCCACGGCGTAATTGTTAGACAAGGAGATAAACTCTCTGCACCATTTCTTGAGATCCACGGTCCGCTGCCTCCGTTGCTCGATCCCGCCCTGGTTGAATTGAGGATCGATCTTGTCATCCACTTCATAGGTCAGCCAAATGGCTGCTAGTATGGGGCCATCCGTAGCATCTCCTGTCGACGTCAGAATGGCTGCCTCAGGAATTGTGACTGATCCGTTCTGGTTGATGATCCAGCTCCCTACCGATGGATGGTCGACAGAGTCTCCAAACTCCCAATTGAGCAACATTTTGGTCTCGACCGAACCGAGCGGACCTGAATGGTATTCGAATGGCATCAAGGATCCTGACGGTGAAGGACCTCCTTGGGACAAGGCGTCAGGCTGAGCCATCTTCCGGAACGACAACGAGTTGAAAAACGTTGCGCCGATTTTTCGGGCAACCTCGCGGACGACTTCGACATGATATTGACCATGAACCAGCGTGCCTCGGTCCTGCAGCAGAAGCCAATCTGTTGCGCCAAGAACAGACATGATGGCATGATCTCGCTGACTCTCGCAATACCGCTGGGAACCCAAAAGCAAGATGTAGTCCTTCTTAATCATGTGTAGGTCCCGCATTCCAGTGCGGTCGAACAGTTCCACGAGCTCCAGGAAGCCTCTATGATACCGGCCGTGCGCAATCATAGCTGTCATCCGATCGTTGGGAAGCAGATACGACCTGCTTAAATCAAGATGCGGTAGATTCGAGCTCAGTGCAGATAGTTCCTCCAGAATGCCTTTGCATGCGCCAGTCAGGGCCACGATGGTGTTGAGAGCAATGGGAATGCAATTACCCGTGGTCAGGATCGTCCAGTGGCTGTTGCAAAGCCACATGTCTGGTCGAAGACAGATTTCCTGCAACGTCCATAACGAGCTGAACCAGCCCGAAGGCTTTACGTTGTCAATGGAGAAGTCGCCGTAGAAGTCATACTCTTCAAAGAGACCGGTAGGCTTGTCAAGGGCTGGTCGCGGCTGTAAGGAGTCGAGTCCAAGATACACCGCCGACATCCAGTCAATTGCATTTGACAGCCCATCCCAATTACTGATTTGATTCATCCAGATGATGGTATGCGAGGCCTGCTTGAAAATGACAGCCTGTCTTGCAATCTCGCTGTCGGCTCGGTCACATCTATGCTGCGGAATGCATACCAGGTCGAACCAGATATATGGCGTCGGCGTTGGAACCTTTGCGAGTATATGAGGCAACTGAGTGACATAGAAAATTTTGTTCTGGGGAACAAGCCACCCATCCACTCCATGAACACGGACAGATGCATCCTCAGTTCGCCATCTGCCCCAAGTATGGCTGATGGCTGTATACACCGGCATAATGGCCAATTGTGATACCTCCACCACTTTTTTTTGAGCAACATCCCATAGGTAGTACGGAAGGCTTTTCTCTTCTGGAAGCCACAGGCAGGATGATATACTCGAGCCCGTCCAGCAAGCCTGGTCAAGGCCACTCAATTCCGTTGATCGGAGCCTTCCTTGCGACAGCGTTCCCATGTGATGAACGTGTTCGTCATGGAAAGGTTTGAGTTCCATTTTCCGCTGTTGGGAGAAAGATCGATACGATGCTATAGTAGTGTGATAACACGCTGAATGAAGAGCAGCGTCTCTGCGGAGCTCGTATAAGGTATTTTCGAAGTTTGGAACTTGCAGATCGCAGAACTCTAGCTCGAATAGGGGAAGGCAGGACGAGAAATAATCCGAATGTGTGGAGGGCGACTTGAACTCGTAAGACTTTCCTTCCGCCGTATTCCGCACGGGTACCGTCGGCGAAGGCACCGAGACATCCTCAGCAGGAACTTCCCAGTCTTCGCGAAATGTCTTCCACCAGTGCCAGAGGATCCAGAAAGATCTTGTTTGTGCAGACTCCAGCTGAATGCGATGGCCAGTTGGCGGCATACCAATGACAGGCTCACCAAGCTCGGCTGCGATTCGGTAGAAATTGGCAAAGGTCTTGGTAAAGCACGCTGGTACGGCATCAGCACTGAACTGAGCTTCAACAACTGCTCGGAGTGGCTTGCTGCCGGCGTTCGCAGGAAAGGTCGACATCTTAGGGTAACCACTTGAGTACTTCACTCTAACGGATGTGTTGCGGTGCATGAGCCATCTCCTAAGTAGGTAATTATTGTTGAAGAGAGTCTGGAAAGTTGCTGGGACAGGGTGATAGGCGGCGTGTGCAGTCTCATGAATGGGGGCGTGCGTGCATTGCATAACTACTTCCTGGATAAGGTGACTGTCACTGCAGCATATGGCAACGGTTTTGTATTACACTGTGCGGGAATAATTCAATCTTATATGCACTGCTTTCCTTCAGCTGGCGTAGGACGTCATCTGCTCCTCTGGCACAACGAGCTGAGTCCTTAGGTACTTGGGTACCTAGGTATCTGGCTTATCACCCACCCTGACGGGTAAGAAGGAGCAAAATAAACGCAACTCGGGAAAATGTACATACAAAACCCCCTAAATCTCAACTTTTAAAATAGCTGCATCAAGCTAATTAAGTAAGTTAGATTTATATATAGATTTTATTTAGATTTTCTACTATTATATATATAATAACGATTTTATATATAATTATACAATTTAACTCGAATTATATAGGAGTTTATAAAAATTAGCTATAGGTACACTAACAATTTATCGTCCATTTCACCCACTAAAGCCCACTATAAGCTTACTCCTCCTTATTTACTAAACTTTACTATTTTATATCTATATCTATAGAGTTGCTACATATTTATAAATAATATATATTATTAAGTATTTTATGTAAAAGCTATTAGAGTTTTTAAAGCAATTTAAAATTTAATACTAAAGTTGTTATAGTAGGTTAAAATAGTACTTTTTGTATGTGTTAGAGGCGAGTTGCGTTTATTTTGCAGCCCCACTGTACAATTGATGGATGCCCAGGAGACAAAGTAGAAAGCTTTCCGGGATGATTCGCCAATAAACATGCACAAGTACTAACATTTGATCTATGTATAAAAGGCGTTCGCTGGAACGCTGCTGCACGCACCTCCTATACCGTATGTCTGGTACTCTGTACCACGACCAGTCCAGCTGACCTGTTGCCACTGGTGGCAGTCGACGCACAAGGGCCCATGCACCTGGGCACCTTTTGGATCCCCCGCAGCTGCTTCCAGATGTCTCCTCTCATCATTCCATGCTCTTCCGAATTTCATGAAGTCCGATCTCAGAACGCGTACTTGACCTTGGAAGCAATAACAGAAGATCACACTGATCATATTGCATAGTGAGCCGTCCGGCCCGTCCCAACAGGTATTTTCAACTTCATATATTCCACAACAACGGTAATCAGACATTGCGCTCCCGCACAGAAGACTTGTTGGAGCTTTAAACTTACGAACCTACCTCATCTGAGCACTGTGAGCACCTGCACTGCACTCCTGGACGCAGGCCATAATCCTGTGACCAATGGAGCCACATTCTTCCGACGTGGACTTTGATCCCCTCCAGTGGTTTTTACTCAACATCTGGAGTCCAGCCAACGACAAGATCACGTACAGATACAACGAACTCTCACCCGAATGGCTGTCTGAACTACACTCTGTGAGTGCAAAGTACGACAATCTAGAAAGCGAGCGCCGGCAGGGAAAATGGCCATCACCGGTTCGACATGTTTGGCAAGATGATTTCGAAACATGGATCAAGCAAATTAAGGATGATATCAAGTCAAAGCAGAGCACTACAGTTGAGGAAATGGACAAACTGTGGGATTGGGCGCCACTGTTAGCTCGCTTGCACCGTTTTCTGGGAAGTGAGATCAAGGACAAGGAGTTCAGCTGGAAGATGGCCCTGGAGAGTTGGATGAAGTTCCAGGAAGTGGTCGAGAATGACCCGGCTTTTCTGAAGTCCCTCGCACCTGCCTAAAAATTGTCATACCAGATGATTGAGGATTGGTGGATGTCTTCATACTCAGATCCAAGCCTACTTCACTATACGCGACGTTATATGGAGTTACTCGCGTACATACCTTGTTTGAATGATCCTGAATTAGATGAAGAGCTTGCAAAGGCTTCTGAAGGTGCAGGTCTGGACTGGTCCTTGTACTATTCGTCGTTGTACGCCCTGTTCCTGCTAGAGTTTCACCCAGCTTGTTGGAATCCGCACCGCTCTGCCAATTTGAGACACCGGGCCAACAGGAGAGAAGAGGCCGTCGAACAAACAATTTGTCAACGATTGGCGATGTCCACTCTCTTGGGCCAAAGGGGTCCAAGCCTTAAGGCATATCCTGCCCCTGTGAGGAATGAGCACTTTCGGTTCAACGACGTTGCTTTGCAGGAATACCCGTACTATCTCTGGGATGCCATCGAACAGCAAACCAAGCAAGTTCACAGTTTGTCCGGTTGCCCGAACTACACCTGTGTTAGCCATACCTGGGGACGTTGGCGCAAGAGCTCATCGGCAATAATACCAGGCGTCGAGTGGCCCGTACCCGAGAACACACTGTACGATGTGGTCCTGTTGCCACAGTGGTTAAGCCGCCTAGGGGATTTGTATGGCACCAGATACGTTTGGTTCGACCTGTTTTGTATTCCTCAGGTCAGCGAGGAAGAACGACTTTGCGCGAAACGAGAAGTGGCAGGCTTTGAAGATGACGACCAGACATCACTGGACCAGAGTGTAACGCAAGAGCGTCTTGCACGGCTTGCCGCCGCTTCACAAAGTATGACTTGGTTTGACAGAGGCCAGATCGAGATATCGCGACAGTCCGCAATCTTCCGCAACTCTGAGAGGTGTATTGCGTGGTTGAACCATTGTGAGGACTTCACAGGTGTTCAGTATGCCCTGTCTTGGCTTGGGCTGAAGTACTTGGAATCAACGACTCGCCGAGGCGGCCCAAACGAGTCTTGCATAGACTGGGAGACGCTCTGTAGAGAATTGAGCAGAAAACGCATACTTTCGAATCATCCAGTCGAATTCCTGGAACCATGCCAGCACCTTTCGACTCTCATCCCCGTCGGCTGGTTTACATCATTGTGGACCTTGCAGGAAGCAGTGCTGTGCCCGGACATACTGATCTGCTCAAGGAATTGGGATACGTTATCCGATAATTCCGGCACTCCAATCACCTTGAGAACTTTGATGGTCATTCTGTGGGCGATGTCGACACTCTGTCGGCCACAGAAGCCCATCAACTTTCCGTTCCACGATTTCAACGACTACTTTCGTGCGGTCCAAGAACAGGTTGCTATGGATCAGCACCTGCACGAACAGGGAGATATTGCCGTGTTCGAGCCATTCCCTTCTGGTGTTACACAGCTTCTTTCATTGGTCCCACTGACCAGGCTGAACGAAGTGCTGACGACTATGCTGCCCATGGATATTCTCACCAACGCGAACATGAGGACTTATACTGGTAACCGGGCACCCGCAATTATGTCTGCTATCGGAGCAACAGATTGGTTCCTGGAGTACGAATCCAGTGGTCAGCACATGGTTTTGAGCATGTTTCCGCTACCCTTTATCCAAGAAGCAGCGAAGAAGATTGATGGAAGTTTCTTCGAGGGCGAAGTGAAGGTGTCTCGCATTCTTGCAATATGGCACTCTGTCAGCACGCATCCGCCTCAAGATCACGCAGTTCCAAGGGGGTCAATGCTACCGTTCGCTGAAGACACTATTCACGCTGATTCATTCGACTTTGCAGTCCACAAGGTCTTGTTGGTAGACCATCCGACGGTCTGCCAGTGGGAGATCCATCATGACGGTACAGTCTCTATTTCATCCGCGGGGATATTTGCTTCCTCTCAACAGAGGGGATTCTCGGGTGGTGGGGCTACGATGGAAGTGTCCAACTGGCTGTCTTGGGTTGACGTGGACGATATGGACTCTGATGATCGAAAGCACCTCACAACTGCCGATTGGCCTGCACAGATTCGACTACTTGCTAAGACAGGGTGCGTGTACGCGGTAGCTCTTTGGTCGGAGTTGGGCGGGCACACCGGCATCCTACTTCAACGTGTTCGCGCGGCGAGTAGTGATGGAGCAGAAATACTTGTCAAAATTGGGAATTATCGCGCCGGGTCGGGAATGCCAGCAGGTCAGGCAGTCAACTGGCTGGTTCTCTAGTTGTACCTACCAGTCGTGATAAAGCACATGTAGGTCACTCTTAGTAGCAGCGGTTCAAAATGAACCGCATACTAAATCAAGTGTAAATAGGTACTGGGCCCCCGCAAGTCAAATACCTAAAATAGTCCATAACCGTAGGCGTAATGTAGAATCTCTATACTAAAAAGTTTTAAACCTTTAATAAATATAGAGTTTAGGGTTAGGGTTAGAACTATTAATCAAAGCCTAAATTAAATATATTAAACCTACGGTTAAGGAAGAAGTATAGCGAGGAATTACCCTAAAGTAAAGTACCTAGCAAAGGTTAACGATAAGTATAAAGCTTTCTCTAATTAAATTAATTACTTAATTACTTTTTTTGAAAAAAAAATTTAAAGCCCTTAAGCCTTTAAGATTTTAAGTTTATTATATTTTTATTTTATTTAAATAAAGTATTAAGTTTTCCTAAAAAAGTAAAAGTTAACTAGAGGCTAATTAAGCTTTTAAAAAAAATCTAAAAGTTAAATTCTAGGGTTAAGTTAAACTTAAAGCCTTATAATTACATAGAGTTTAATTATTTAAAGCTATATTATTTATATAGGGTTTATTTATAGTATTAATAAAAGTTTATAACTTAGTTATACTTATAAGTAATTATTTTAATATAAAGTGTAACTTTTATTTATTTATACTATAATTACTATAAATAATATATATACTTAAATTTACTCTTCTAAGTATAAAGTTAAAAGACTTATAATTATAGTTTTTTTAACTAAGTTAATT